>ML786677.1:758441-775653 GCA_009831015.1 Picea engelmannii
ATGGATAAAATCCCCATGCAATAACAATGACTTGATCCATACAGTTTAATCATGGTTAAGTCTCTTTGAATTTATGTTGGTAGGTTAGTGAATAAGACTTGGCTAAACTATTTAATCTTAGCCAAGTAGATAGGTTAGGTAGCAAATACATTTGATCAAACTGTTTAATCTTGATCAAATAACCCCAGGATAGAGTAATTTCTTAGTCCAACAATTTAATCTGGGCTAAATGTGTAGGTAGGTAGGATAGAAAATAGGCTAACCAGTTTTTATTCAATAAAACATGCATGATGATCAATGAAAATTCATGATTTGGATGTTTGAAGTGTGTTTCCTAACCCCATGGTGACAAAATGCAAGGGAAGCAGTGAAAAAACCCACAAAAATCATTATCCTAAGTTTTGGCTGGATCTTTTGATTCGCGCTCGGAAATTAAAAAGTGCGCATAGATCTACGACTGAGCTCATGGCGCATAGATCTATGGTTGACAAGAGATTCCAGACCCCCTGGTCGTTCTACCTTTAATGAGAGGGGGGGGTCTAATATGGAGAATAAAGAGCGTGCTTAGATCTACGGTTAATATAGCGACACTTAGATCAACAGTTGACAGCAGATTTCGAACCCCTCGACTGTTATACCTTTAATAGGAGGGGGGGGGGGTCTGATATGAAGACTAAAAAGCACGCATAGATCTACGATTGATCTAGCGGCACGTATATCAATGGTTGACAAGAGATTCTAGACCCCCCCGACAGTTTCACCTTTAATGGTGGGGGGGGATCTGATATGGGCAGTTTTTTCAGCGGGCCCCATCCTAACGTGTCACAAATATACGGTGTCAGAACCCGCTCGCTCTAAACCATTTAACACCTACCCCCCTTCCCACATACTTCCATACCGAAATTGCCTTACCACCATTGCCTCGTGACATAATTTTCCACTATTCCACTGCCTCCTAATGTCACATTCCACTACCTCCTCTATAAGTCTCGTCTCATTACTCTATTAGTTTTTCCCCTCAATTCACCCTTCATAGGTCATGTCCCACTTTCCTATCCTCCAATTACCTCCCTCCATGTCATTCTGGTACACCTGTCACCCGTCCTTTACTTGCCACCTCACACCTCAAATGATCCATTGGCCATTTATTATAGGCTAACATATCTATTAGTCTGCTCACATGTCCCCCACGCCCAACTGGTACTCGTTCACCCAAATTTAACCCCATTTTCGCCATTTGCGCACTGCTCACACTATCTGCACACTAGAAGCTCATTTTCCTTACCATTTCAGTCAGCAATCCAACCATAGACATTACCTACTAACATTTTTGTTTTAGTTTGTAGGTACCTATCGAATCGATGGCACCAAAATCTAAAATATCAGAGGTCGAGGAAAATCCATTCCTTCCACCTACTGTCGATCTTGACCGGATCCCGCTAGCTAAAAAAGATTACCTAATCTTAGAGACAATTCGATCTCGCCAAATTGCAGTCATGGTTTAAAGATACATTCATGGATCAAAGCGATGAGATTGGGCTCTAGGATTCCAATCTCCCTCTGTATCTCTTTCCCCAAATCCACCATTTTCCTGAGTTCGCCTTCAAATACCAGGCGCATTACCTCCCCGATCAGAGAGCCATAGTTTCATTGTCTGGAGAAACTCTTTTCTCTATCACACCCGAGGCCATTGATCAAATGATGCAAATATCTAGAGCCAAATCCCACTCTCCCCTCACCATTGAAGTTCTAATAGAGATGTACTAGAATTTGTCTTTTCCCCAGAGAGCGTAGATTTTTTATCTTTTCCTCCCTCGGGATGCCCAATTCCCCAAGGAAAACCCCCCTTACCATTCCTCCATGTTTTCAGAAAAGGGAAACCAAATTATTTCATCATTATGTTGTTTGATCGGTTATTTCTCAGACGAATGGGTGGATGAACCCATCTTGGGTTTCCTATCCATTTTCTCTGCTGAAGAAAAATCCACCATCCAATTCGACTACAACACTTTTCTAGACAAGAACATGCATGAACAACTTTTTAAATTCGCTATAGAGGGCATGTTCCGGTATTCTTCAATACTGGCTTACATGTTCACCCTCTTTCAAGCATATAGGCTCTCATTCCCTATGCAGAAAATGGACCAAGACAACAAACCACAGTCTGTCACATCTTGGACTTCGCTGCTCAGAAGAAACGCCACCAAGTTTAATTTCAAGCAATTTATCGAGCCATTTTACCACCCAGTGGTAAGAATGCTCAGCAATAGACAAGAGCCGAGGATAAATGAGGAGTTCCAAAGAATCTTACACCTCTCGGACCTCGCCAAGAATGGAGATCGGTACCTTTACCAGAATCACATGGAGATTAGAATATATGGGTGTGAGTTAGCTCCCTATAAGCTACCCAAATACTTTCCTGTGAGAATATTTTCCTTGGAGTACATTAGGAAAATGAGTAATTCAGATGACATTCATTTCATGTCTTTGAATAAGAAACAACAACTGAGAATCAAAGGACAGATAGGACCTTTTATATGTAACAGTCGAGCTGCAGCAGAAGAGGTAGACAAGCTATTAAAGGAAATGAAGTTTCACAGCAGTTTCATTTGGCAATATGATCTGTGTGGGATCATTGCAGAGATGAGATCAAAGAATAAAATTTCCCCATATGCTCATATGCTCAAACCCGAAATTGAGAAATTTGTGAACGAAACAAAGTGGGAGGTGAACACTCTCGAAGACATTGAAAAACAATCTCCTCTAACCATGATTTCACAAACCACTACTCCATAGGTACCAAAGGAGAAAAGAACCAGGAAGGATGTCTCGCCTTCAGTCACTGAAGTGTTAGTAGAGGATTTCCAGGTGTACACTAAAAGTCCTAAAACCACTCACACTACTCACAGGTCTGGAGAGGAAGAGACCCGGTCTACCAAATTAGTCGAGGGAGAACGTTCACCACTTCTTTCAAGCAACCATCAGATGATGTCTACTTCTTCCTCAAAGAAGCAGACCGATACCACTGTGACCACCCAGCCTCCACCAACATCTACAAAGTTCATTATTTTTTAAAAGTATGACTTAATCAATAGGAAGAATGAGATGTTGACGAATCAAACCTATGCTCAGTTATGGAAGAAGACATCAACAACATAGCATAGGTTTCTCTTCGCTTGTGATACTAAAAAAGGAAGATTGCACATGGAATTTCTGCAAGCACAGGTGCCACATCCAAAAGAGATCACTGATTACAAAAGGTCGACTCTTGAATTTGATGCCAAGCAAGTTCATCCAGCTGATCAAATGGATTTGCATAGGTAGACTAAAGAAATGGTTTTCTCCACATTGGCCCATGCTTCCACTACTGCTGTGAAATTATAGGTCTCTCTGAACAATGTTTAGACCCAATTAAAATTGGAGAAAATATCTTATTTTGCAAAGGATAACAAGATTAAATATTTAGAAGAATTGGTGCTCAAAATTAGGTATGACCCCTCAAATGTGAAAGCAGCTAAGGATTTTCTCAAGAAGAAGAATGTTGACATAGCATATCTGAGGAAGCAACTGAAATTTCCAGCTATAGAAGACTCACAGGCCAAAGAGATAGCTGAGACAAAAGGTGAGAAGGAGGAATTGCTAAATCTAATCATGCAACATAATGCACATATAAATGAAATGGACATAGAGTTGGAAAGGTTGGTAAAGGAAAAGGAACAAATAATGCCCATGGAAGTGATCCCACTGAGTGACGTTCCCCTCATAGGAGTTAGTACAACGACTGTATCGACAGCTACCACAATAGAACTTCCATCAGCTACCCCAATGACAGTTCTGGAGACTTCTGAAACTCTAGCCAAGTCAATGGAAGAGATGACCTTACAGGGAGCAGAAACTCTAGCCAAAACCTTAAATATTCTTTCCAAACCAGTTACAACACTGAGAGGCACACATCAGAAAAGCTTAAGTAGGAAATCCAGCAGCTACAAAAGAAAACAGTTATGGGAAAAACATTGGCAGAGGCCAAGGAGAACATCTAGATGGATATCTCCAAATCCGTAAATGAAATATGGCCTATGGTGCAAATAATGTTCGAACAACATGAGTTGGTGTTGAGGAGTAGGCAGTCCATCGATAAGATAAAGGGAGAGCTGGGTGAAATGCCCACAGAGGCAAATGAAATTATCATATTTTTGAATTCGAAGACAAGGGAAGAGATGGAAGACTTGAAGATTGAATATAGGAAAGAAACCATCCTCGAGGTTAAAAGAGTGCTGACCAAAAGAGGATTAATGTTGCAGCTGGAGGAGAAAGCCCAGAACATGGATATTGGGGTCCAGAGATTCTTCAACAAGATTGATGTTTTACAGCAGAAAGGCCTTCCAGGTCTACTAGTTCTGAATGACAAGTTGATGACCCTATCCGACTACAAGCATAAGATTGTCACAGTGGCAAAGGACAGTTCCAAGTTTTCAGGAATACAGGGTAGTATAACAGGCTAGGCATTTCTAGAGACTTTGTAGCTGGACCTCAGTATCTAGCATGAAATCAAATATGTTTTCACCACCATGCCGACTTTCGCCAAATATACCGAGATGGACGAAATCTACCGCTGGCTACTAAAAGTTTCCATCCCCAATCAACAAAGGTGGGAGGAGTTGTGCGAATTGATTGAGTAGGGATGAGGTGTGTCATCCAAGTTGGCAAGTAGAACAATCAAATTCACATGAATGACTCACCAATGACCTGCCCCAAAATCAGCATGAAGAATCTGACAGATCATCAACAGTTCCTACAATCTTGTATCTTTTTATCTAGTTGTTAGGATTAGATTCTACCACATCCTGATCACTAATGATAGGGTCATTTGTAATTTTTGTTATGAATACTTCAATCTTAGAAGTATTGAAGGTTGATCTTTACACCCAAGCAAGTTGTAAGCATTGTAATTTTTATCAGAGATCTACCAGTAATAAAAGGGAATTTCACATGATTCTCGCGTGTTAGCTGTTGGTGATGTTTTCTTCTCTCTGTTGAATGGTTTTTCCGTAATCATTTATGTTTTATATATCTGATCATCTAAAAGAAGTTGAAGTTGCAGAATTTATCTTTGTATACTATGTTTCTGGCTATAGAGTATACAAAGATTATAATTGATCATCTCATCTTTTCTGTTATCCATCATTTAATTTCTAAACGATCTAATAGTGGCATTATCCCGCTCTGTGAAAACACCTTGTAAAATATGTTTGTTGATCTCAAACTTTATAAAACAGACTCCATAGCCCATTGGAGGCATAAGCAATATTTCAGCCATTTTTATAAAACAAACAACACAGTCTCATTTATTTAACTAGCCTAACATCTGAAATCTAAAACAAAGTTAAATTTTACAGAGAGATCCCTCTCTGAAACTGGAAGGGCTAGATCCTAGTTTCGAAGTGGTTTGATAAAGTTACCTCTAGTAAATTTCTTCTACCAAGAAACAACCTCTGGGAATTTACAGAGCGATAACAGGGCCTACAAATGAATTGGGTGAAGTACTTGGTGAACTAGTTGGAAATGGACTATAGGGAAGCGCAAGATCAAGGATATGAATTCCATTTCAGATGGCTTTTGATCCTGATCGCTTTCATTTCCTAGGAGATGCTGGAAGGTGCAACCTTCTCGGACATCGAGCCCTTTGAACCTCTGGCCATGAAGTTCAGTACACTGTGGTATTCCAGTGACATGAATAAGTAATGGAAGTCAAATGTTGTGTTCCATGCATACTACAATCAGCTGAAGATAGCCATACCATCTAAGCCTCGCATCACGCCGAATACTTTACACCACTTCAGGCCTTTGATGAAATTCAGCACAGACGAGCACAAGCATCAACTTCAATCTTACTATAAGCTAACAGAGGAGGACTTAGAAGAGATTAATAAGGAATGGTTGATGGACCTCCTCATTCCAGCAGGCCCTGCGGAGATGTCCGACATTGACAGTCCAGAAGAAGCACATGATACACCTAGACCCAGCAAGACAAAGAAAACTGAAGAAGCCCAAGATGTAAGCAGTACCTTAGTGAAGACTACTTTCATCTCACCCAAGAAAGGAGGTGATGGTAGAGAGATAAATGGTGTGGAAGTTGAACAGAAGAAAGGCGAGGTTACACTGCCTAGAGACAAGGAGGACCCCTAAAAAAAAAGGAAGGTTTCCTCCCCAAAGCCTTCTTCCTGGAAGAAATAGAAATATTCTATGACCAAAATGCAGATTACTCTCACCTCAGATGACTTTGATTTCATCATAGCAGCCCTGAATGATGATTTTTTAGAGATAGCAGAGAAGCAAGAAGCTAAGCAGAAGGATATATACAATCGAATTAAGGTTGAACTTCAAGGGGTGCAACAGGAACTACATTTCAGCCACGCAGTTTCCACTGCACCTCTGCCATTGGGAACACCAGAACTAGGAGATGAGCCAACTCAACTCCAATGAATCGTTGATATAGTCGAAGCTCGCCTTCGACAAGCATTGGAGGAAATAGCGCAAGCCATCCATGCCTTAGCACAAGTACATGGAGCCCTTCTAGAGAAACGTAGTACTACAGAACGCAAGAATCTTACTCTCCAAGAGAAGTGGGATGAAGAAAAAGAACAACTACAACAAAGCAAGAAATGATTTCTCGCAAAGTAACTCGAAGTAAAGGAAATGTTCAACATAGCACTTCGCTCTATGACAGTTGTAGAAGTAAATACTGAAGAGTGAATTCCTCAGCAAGTGGCGCAACTTGAAGAAGTGATCCAGCAACTATAACAAGGAATCACAGATTTGGAACTACGCACTGTGCCCGAAACCCCGTAAGATGTAAGAGACCTAAGGGAAGCAACTGCCCGCAGCACAGTTGTCAGACTAAAATATCTTTCCCTGGAATGCAAGTAGTTGAGTAACTGCAATGCCCAAACATATGAGAACTCACTGAGAACCCAAATTTACAGGCATTGGAGTCGTAGCTCCAGGAAGTGAAGCAACATGAAAACACACTACAGGCACAGCTGAAATCCCTATCGGCCATAGAAAGAATGAAGCGGTTTCAAAAGAAACGCACCACCCAACAATAGATCCATATGATCGAGAGAAAAGTTATGGAAGTAACTCAACGGCTCCAACCAATACAAGATAAGGCATGTCAATTGTTCACAGAGGTTGAAAGTCGAGGAGTAGAGCTAGAACAGGTTGTCACTGTAGCATAACAGCTCTTAGAAGGGTCAGTGAATGACATAGTGATCTAGAAGTTTTTCGAGCAAGAGGCCATATCACAGCAGCAAGTCAAAGAAGATCGAGCCAAGCTCGAGGAATTCGAGGCATAACTAGTCAGACCAGAGTGACTCAAGATGAGTCACAGGTGAGTGTTGGGGGTCTGTTGGCCCTTGACCAAGTTTTGGGAGATTCTTGGTCATGTTGACCTATTTTGGGACTCTGGCAGCCTGTCAAAGGAGGAGCGCAAGACAAGGCACATTTCACGGGATCTTGGGCCCTTTTTGGTCCTTTTTGGGTTTTTGGGATTATGTAATGGGATTGGGATGTTGGCCCATGGGTTTACCCATTCTTAGGCCTATTTTGTAATGTATAAATAGATTTTTATGCTAGATAGAAGTAGTGGTGCATTTATGTGATGTTAGGCCGGTGTGCTAAGTGCAAGCTGGCCAAGTGCTAAGTGCTAGTATGGTTTATAGATGCTTTGTGCATGACTGTAAGAGAATTGCAGAGCTAAGTGCAAGTGGTTGTAATAGACCATGGAAGGCTTTGTGTTGTAATGAAAGGAAGAAGGATCTAGCAAGCTGTGCAGATCTTTTGTCCTATGCGGAGAAGGGTTTTGAGTCTCTGTGCTTGTAACCGATTGACTGAAGACAATAAAGAAGAAGAATTGGTGGACATAGCCCCAGGGTGGGGGTGAACCATGTATATGTTGTGTTACTCTGCTCTATGTGATGTTTTGATGCATTTATATGTTGTTTGCTAAGTGATTTTGAGATGATTAGATAGATCTTCTTATGCTTAGTGCTAATGATATGTGAGAATGTTAGATTTGACCTATATGACTATGCTTAGTGCTTGATCTTAGATCTGGTCTATTTACCTATGCTAAGTGCTTAAATATATTAGATTAGTGTGAATGTTGCGAAGCTCTATTTTATATTGAGGAACTGACGATGCTAAGTTCTTTATTAAGTAGTACAATCACAAATCTGTGTCCCAGCTAAGGTTGAAGACACTTGAGTCCTGCAACCACCCCTGCTTCTACCTCGGGTGAGACTTCATCTGCTTCATAGGTGTTGCCGAAAGGGTCGATAGTTAGGGATTTGTTGGTGTGTTTTTGTAGAGTTGAACCCTGGGTCTGCCCCTATGCCAACATGATCTCTTCTCAACCATCGACCACTTAACAAAATCTTGAACTGATCTATTTATACTCAGACAGTGAACAACCGCTAGGAGAGTCATCTGGCCATCCCATCCAAGGATTTTCGTCTGTGCATCCTACTATCAAATTGTGTGTGTTTCCCCCTATCAGACGCAAGCTCAGATTAGTATGGGCCTACAAGGAGAAACTATCCATCATGGTACCTCGGGCTGACAGTTCTGTCTCCTAGGCCATAGCTTCCATGCTTCCTATTTATGGAATGAGCTAAGGTTTCAGCTACCAGTCCATAAATAGATCACAACAACATTATAATCAAACCTCCATTACAATACAACTACATTATAATCAAACAGGTCACACCAGCATTATAATCAAACCTCCATTACAATACAACTACAACAACTCATCTAGATCTTCCATGCACGAGTGTTTCAACACAAAAGTAAACAAGATGATGAAAGAAGCTAACTTCTATTAATGAGAAATTCTGAGGTCTCATACATAACTAGAGAACAACTCTTCTATCAAAATATTACAAAAAATAGGGAGCTCTACTCAACCATTGACCACATAACAAAATCTTGAACTGATCTATTTATACTCAAATCAGTGAACAACCACTAGGAGAATCATCTGGCCATCCCATCCGAGGATTTTCGTTTGTGCATCCTGTTGTTAGAATGTGCATGTTTCCCCCTATCAGACGCAAGATTAGATTAGTATGGGCCTGCAAGGAGAAACCATCCATCGTGGTACCTCGGGATGACATTTTTTTCTCCTTGGCCATAACTTCCATGCTTCCTATTTATGGAATGAGTTGAGGTTTCAGCTACCAGTCCTTTTTCATTAAATAAATCCTTCTCAGTATCGGAGCACAGATGGATAACTAGAGGGAGACCACGTATTGTTGTTGGATATGAAATTGTATGCGCACATGATTTTGGGGCTGTCAAAAGTGGTTTGGACCCACACTACTTTCGGGCCCTAAATGCACCATTTTTCATCATGTAGCCTCCCCGCAATACCACGGTTTGGATTTCGACTTGCCTTTAGATTTTAATGCCCGAGCATGTTGCGGCACCGAAATGACTTGTGGTCGTTGATCTGGTATCGATTTGTGATCTAGGCATGCCGACTATTTTAGCGTCCCTGCCAAAGAATTATCTTCCTTCCAACTATGTAATCCTTCCAACCACATTTAGATATGGAACTAAATTGAAATGCACAGGGGATCTCCACTGTGGAAAACTTCACCCGCCTATTCACCTGTGCTCATGGATGTCACCTATGACCCTTAAAAACTTCATGTGATAACATTAGCTCCATAGGGGATGGCATGCTCCCTATGAGCTACCAAGAACAACAGTTTCAGTGCCTTATCTTTTGGGTCATGGAGTCTCTTATTCAAACATAAATAAAAGAGGAAGTGGTAATTACAATGGATGGAAATCCAATCATGGCTTAAGACAAATATTTTTTCAGAAAGTTCCTATTGATAGGGCCACCAAATACTTCAAAATTCTCCAAGTTCTGCAATTTATAGGCATTATTTGAAAATATCTCCAAAATCTTGAAGGGACCAATCCATAAGGCTTCAAATTTACCATGTTGTTCTTTGTCTTGCTTGGGTGCATCCCACTTGAGCACTAGATCACCAAGCTTAAAATATTCCTTGCTTACCTTATTGTCAAAATCTTTCTTGATCTTCTTCTGATGGTCCTAAGCTTTATCAAGTAGTTGCTCCCTAATCTATTGTACTTTTACCAGATATTGTATCATCCTGACCATGTCATCAGGTTCTCCTTGGTAGTCCTGGAGGAATTTTTCCACATGAAAGGAAAGATGAGTATGGAATATAGCCTAAACCCCATACACAAGCTGAAAAGGGGAAACTCCAAGTGACCTCTTTGTTGTAACTCTGTCAGCCCATAATGCAAATTTCATCTTTGAGTCCCATGATTTCTTGATGATCTTTATGAGGCTCTTGTTTGAGGACCCAGGAAAACCATTTCCTTGGGCATAGTAAGGAGTGGAATAGACTAATGTAATCTCATATTGTTCATAGAACTTGATCAATGGTTCAACTTTGAAGGAGGCAACATTGTCTGTAACAATCCTTCTTGGACAACCAAATCCAGACATGATATCCTCAATAAAGCTAATGATAACCTTGTGGGAGGAACTTCTTGTAGGAATGGATTCTATCCACCTGGTGAGATAATTAGTGGCAGTCAAAATCCACCTATGTTGACCACTTGAGGTTGGGTGGATTTCTCCAATGAATTCAAGACCCCACTATTGAAAAGGTCCAGAAACCACCACAGGTTTCAAAGGAAAATATTTGAGTTTTTTCTTTCCAGAAAACTTTTGGCATTTTACACAAGTTCTAATATTTACAAAAACATAAGTAAAAAGGCTAGGCCATAAATACGCATCTCTGAGGATGTTATAAGCTTTGGTCCTTCAAAAATGATGGACCCCACATAAGTTGTCATGGAAATAAGTTATGGCCCTTTGGGCCTCCTGTGGATCCATGCATCTCAAAAAACCTCCTAGAGGATATTTCCAATACAAAACCTAATTAATGAGACAATATTTGATTTCTTTTAGTTTCAAATCCCTCACCTTGTTCTTGTCCAAACCATCAGAAGTCCGTAACTTCTGCAGAAAATATATGATGTCTTTATACCAAGTGCATTCTACCAAGCTGGGGCTGATATGACAGTCTTTATCAACAATCTCAGCTTGCTAATTTTTTGAGTTTATGTTCATCAAATTAATCCCCAACTCTTTGCAATTTGATTCAGCCAACAACTTGGCTAAACCTTGGCCTTTCACCAATTTAGTGGGCTTCATTTGAAATTCAAATTCCAAAATTTTAGCAATCCATTTGATTCTCTTCCCATCTATGTTAGGCTGGATCAATATCTCTTTCATTGAGGCTGAAGGGACATATGCAACAATATTTCAATGCAGAATATATACTCTAAAAGACTTGAGGTCTTTGACCAAAGCATAAGCCTTATTTTCCACGATATCATATCTCATTTATGCATCCCTCAATGATCTGCTGAAAAAGGAAATAGGCTTCTCTAACCCCTCTGTATTTTTCTGGAGCAAAACAACAACCAATGTGTCAAATGAGGCAAAGGAAAATATTAGAAACTCCTTGGAATAGTTAGGGTTGATGAGCACAGGGCAAGGCCTTTTTTATCTGATCAAAGGATTCTCGAGCCTCAGTAGTCCATTTCACCTCATTTCCTTTCCTAAGCATGGTTGTAATGTACTTCACTAATTCAACAAAGTTAGAGATGAACCTTATTAGAAAATTGATCTTACCCAAGAAAGAATGAACCTCTTTCTTAGACCTAGGAAAACATAAGGTATGGATGGCCTCTACTCTTCTTGGATCAATTCTTACCCCTTCTACTGACACAATGTGCTCCAATAATTTACCTTCCTTCATAAAAAACAAATATTTCTTAGGATTGAGAGAGAGACCAAACCTTCTTCACTTTAGGAAGAACTTGTTCAAATGATGACAATGCTCTGGGTCAGACTTTGAGAACATTGTAATTTCATCCAGATAGATGACTACAAAATTTTCTTTCTCCCCAATAAAGACAATGTCCATAGCTTGTTGGAAGTTTGCTCCTGCATTCATCAATCCAAAGGGCATTTTAGTATACATGAATGTGCCCCAAGGAGTAGTGAAGGTTTCATTCTCTCTATCTTCAGGCAAGACAAAGATATGATTATAGCCAGAGAAACCATCAATCATAGACATCCTAAATGAACCAGTCACTCTCTACAAAATGTGCTCCATCTTTGGTAAGGGGTAGTTATCAGTTTTGGAGCTTGTTGTTCCTGAGTTTATACTTTAAGGCTCTAAAGTATACCGTCAAGGCACCCAAAAAGGTAGATATAGTTGATGGGTAAAAAAGGCTAGCTTAATGCAAAGCGAGATCACAGTTGGTTCCTTAACTATCCTTGTCTAGCTTCCCATTGTTCTTGGATGCTGATATCCCTTTCAATTACAACTCATGAATGTTCAAGTTATACCCATGTATTTTTTGTTTGTAAGATGGTATTGAATAGGTTTAACACAATGCTTGTATAATCTGATAGACCGAGTTCTATATTAGGCTGTCTGGTAATTGGAACAATCATGAAAACTAAGGGTTTCCCTTTTATAAGTCAAAATTTTTTCAAGGGTCGCAGATTTTTGGTTTGAATTAATACGAACAAAACTTCCAAATTATGGATCAACAGTATAACAGAAATGAAGGCCATTTCTAGTATCTAAGTCAAATTTAAAAGAGACAGTGCATGGAATGAAGAAAGAAAAGGAAATATGTAGTTGTATAACAAAAAATGAGGCATCAATTTAAGAGGAATCTCATTTTATGCTAATAGAAGAAAGAGGGATGATAACTTCGAAGAAATATATAATCTTAGAGTTCTAAAATGTTCATAGGTCTTATATCCGCTGAGAGCTGATACAGAGGAAAAACTGCAAATGGTTAGATAATCTGAATGCTCAATCACCACAATAGAAGTTACATCATGAAAGCATTTAACGAAGGTATGAAATAAAAGATGAAATGACAGAGAAACACATAACTCAGGCTTGACAAGATCTGGAATCTTAAATCTATATTGTATTAATTCTAGAAAAATGAAATTTTCTCTTTACAATCCTCTCCAGAAAAAAGCCTTCTCTTAGTCTTGAAAAGTTCTATTTATACAAAACCACCAATCTTAAGATGGTTTGTGATTTCCTAATTCCTAGTGACTAACTATTTGTTAAAAATACATTAGAAACCGTTGCATAATCTTCTCTATTTTTCTGTTTTCTTGGAAGTAAAGATCTTCCAAATGATACTTTTACTTTGTTGATGACTCTCCTTCTTTTGATCCAATACATTCAATGCACCTCTCCAAGAACTGTGTAAAATTTCTGGGGGGTTCTGGAAGATCTTTTGCTTCGAACAGATAAACCTTTCTCTATATCTTGGAAAGATGGTCTTCAACTCCTTTATATGCAAACTTTATTGACTGTAGTTTTAAGTTGGGCTCAACTAACAACTTTTCTATTAGGGTGACATCCATTTTCCTTGGCTATGAAATTTCTTCTTGAATTTCACTCAAATTTTCTCTAAAATTTAATTGATGTCTTATGATACTAATCTGTCCCAGAAGTCCTATACAATTTCCTTTTCCAATGTTCAACGATCTTTTGTCTAAAAGATCAAAACATTCTTTGCAATCATCTCTGATTTCCTTGACTATTCTTTCGTTTTCAGTTTTGCTGGTTTCCCATAGCTTGAGCATGATGTTGCCTCCGATCTACTCTATGGCTGATATTTTCAAAGCTTTGGATGTCTCTTCATTTGCCAAATATATAATTGCCTTTTGGAGTGTAACCCTTGCTGCTTTGGCTTCTTTTTCCTTCAAGATAATATTATCGAAGGCATTATCTACTTCTTGGAAGTAACTCTGAATAATCTCTATCTTGGAAATCAATTTCTTTTGTTCAACTTCTATTTTTGAATGCACTTCCAGCGACTAGGCCTGGAAAGATTTTTGATCTATGACCTGACCTTCCATCAAATTTAACCTAGCCTATAACTGTTTTGAATGCTCCTTTTGCTGAGCAACCTGTACTTGACTTGCTTGTATCTTCTGGTTCATTTCGTCCAGGCTTGTTTTGAGTGATTGAATTTCTAGCCTT
This sequence comes from Picea engelmannii, assembly GCA_009831015.1. Classification (NCBI taxonomy): domain Eukaryota; kingdom Viridiplantae; phylum Streptophyta; class Pinopsida; order Pinales; family Pinaceae; genus Picea; species Picea engelmannii. The sequence goes on from ML786677.1 coordinate 772,583, forward strand.
TCGGTAGCCCTGGTTTGCTCCAAGATTTTACTCACCTCTTCTCTAATTTTCTCCTCAACATTCTTTAACTGATCTTGTAATTGAGCTATCATGTTATCACTCTTCTTTATCCTTGTTCTCATGTTTCCCATGGTAAAAAAAAATGTTGTTTCCATGGCTCCCATGGAACCTACTATCTCTGTAGAAAAATCATCCTCCTCCAAATTTTGTCCATCTATCAAGACTTTATGATTTTTAACCATATTCCCCTCCTTCTTATGCATCTCTTGTTTCAGAACAACCTTCCTTTTTTTGCTGAAAAAATAATCAGAAGGAGGAATCTCATCTATGGGGATAGAGGTGAGGTCATCAACAAATAGAGCTCCTGTCTGTGTGAATCCAAAAGTGGACTATAAGGGGGTTAAGGAAGCTATGGGACTTCCTCGCTCTATATATCCTTTCCCTCCTATTGCCTTAGGTGTATTGACAACAACACCAGGTGATGAAGGGGGCTTAAGCTTACTAGACTTGGGTGGTCTCTCGAACCTTTTTTCTACTTCAGTCTCTGCCTTTTTTGTCTGTAAGCTCTCTTTGATTGGTGGGGGCCTTTCGATATCCTGTGGGATTTTTTCGGGATTACCCTTCTTATATGCTTCGTATTCGAAGCCTGGGGGGACACTTTCTTACTCCTGGGAGAGGATGATTGCTTCTCCTTGCAGTACTTGAGGTATACCACTCCGTCTATGTTTCTGAAAGGTCCGAAATCTAGTTTGCAGGTCGGACGACAGTGTCTATATTCGTTCCAACACCTCTTTATAAGTTTTAGTCCCTTTGAACACGTCATCCCAAGGGGACTCCTCATGTTCATATGTTTTCATATTGCAGTGTATCAAGTGTTTTTTCACTAGTTGATAAGGGTCATGCCTTTTGTAATCAATATTTAACAATTTTACTTCTTCAAGTGCTTGTGTTTCCACCTTGGAATGGCCCAAATTTTGTAATGAAAATTTCCCAATGTGCACAGGGAAGATTCGCCAGGACTTCTTTTGAGCCACCTTTAGCTCCATTCCGATACCGCCTTTCACTATTTAGTGTGCCACTTCCCTACACACCAGTCTATCCGGGAGGAATTTTGGAAGCGCATGAGGGGGAATTGAGCACCCATAAACCCTGATGTAGGAGAATATTTCTTCAATGAACCATTCTACTATTGGCTTGAGGTTTTTTGAAACTATTTCAAAGATGCAAGGAGTGTCACAGCCGAAATTTTTTTTATGCATTGGTATCACCATGAAATGACAAATTTCGTAAAACATATTTTTTGTATTTTCTTCCCACAGCTCAGAGTGGTACTCATGAATGGGTTCCAGGTAGGTTATGCTCCAACTCCATTTCATCAGGGGAAATGGAGTCATAAAACAAATTGTGTCCCTAATATATGCCAACATGTAAAAGGCCACTGGTTGACCTCGGGATCTTACAGCTTTGTAATCTAAAACCTCTTTGGCTATGTTATCAAATAAAGTCTTTTCCCAGTTGAAACTAAATCCTTGTGATGCTTCCTCTAAAAAGGTCACCCATTCTATGGGGAAATGATAGGGATTCTTTTTGCCGAAGAGTCTGTACAACAACATGGATACATAAACCATGTACTCGTTCAAAGAAGCTGTGGCATAAATTCTGTGGGTATCTGCCCTAAATTTTGATGGACATCTCCACCAGCCTTTGATTAAATCAGGGTAAGTTTGGTCTGCCTCAGTGCATTCCTTTCTCTGAAATTCAGCTATAAATTTGGCATTGTAAATGAATTTAGGATTGGGTATGAGTTTGTACATAACCTGGATATGTTTAGGTCTGAATGAGCCGATGATGGCCCCTTGGTCATTTAAAATGATTCTCGTTGGACTATCAACCTTCTCTAAAGCCCAACTGATCATGTCATTGTACGCCATGAGCCGTGGGCATGTTGCAATCTTGTGAAGTTCTAATTCTGCTATGTCCCGAAGGTGACTCTCGGAATCGTTAAAGGAATTTTTTATCTCGTAATCTAGATTTTCATAGATTTGTCTCCATGATTTGATCGAGTCGATAGCATGTGGCATGGTGTCGGATATGACATCCCCCTTTGGGCTTCAAATCTCAGCTGTATCTTCACTCTTCTTGGATCCCTTGTTTGGTGCCATGTATTTCGTATTGAAATGAAAACCTGTCACGGAAGAGAGGTGTGTAAGATTGACTGGCTGCGACTTACTCCTAATATAAAGAGCGAGAATAAGTTTCAAAACACAAACCTTTAATTTTCCTTTAACTCATTTTATGGAGAAAGTAATGACGCAGCTGCCAAGAATTTAATACCTGTAATGCAGAAAATATTTTTGAGATATTCATTTGTGTCACAGAAATCACCATCTATCCATTATTAATATGGTCATATTTCGGCAATTCTAAAATCAAAATTCAAAATATCTCATTCGACAGAAACTGAAAAACAAAATACCTAAGAAGTTTAATTACCATTAAATGTATTTTTAAAATGAAGTTAGCTCTTTTTTAAACATTGGTATTGAGTCGGGACTTCATGTTTCGAGGTTTCGGGAATCTCTCTTACATGAGGTATGTCACCACTAAACCCCGAATCCCAAAATCGCGATGGTGTTTGCACTCTTCTCATCGCTGTGTGAGCAAAAAGTGAGTGCTTACATGCCCAGTTGGGTTCTGCTAGGCATGACAGCTGTATGGTAAAAGGTTAGAAAGAAAACAACAAAGCTATTAACAAGAATTAAACAAAAACTAAATGAAACTATGAGCATAGGAACAAAAAATAAAAACAAATGAAAATGGACCAATATCACCAATATATAAGCTGGTCTGATTGATGAAATCCAAAGATACACAATGGAGAAAGAGGACTTGGGTCCCTTCCCTCTCCAATGGAAGGCTCTTTGAGGACCTCAACTGATTGCTCTCCTTACAAAGAAAAGATGAAATGTGGGTGAAAGAACTCCAAGCTTATTCACTCAAGTGAGGGGTGAATAGCTTATGAAATGTAGCTTACAATGTGTGTTGCCAAAGAAGGGGTCTCTAGCAATCTC
>ML786677.1:801523-815015 GCA_009831015.1 Picea engelmannii
GCCTAGGTTTGCTAAATGATCCCCTTTATAAGTTGAGGGGCTAAGTGGTGTAGTATTCAGAGCTTACACATTATCATCTTAAGCGGGAAAAATGATTTTCCAAACATCCAAAGTCTTACAATGCAAATTTTGGTTCAAATGCGCGGTCTACTGTGTGGACAGAGGCGCATTCGGCGCCTGTGCGCAAACAAAACAGAGGAGAAAAAGCGCTTACGCACCCGACGCGCGCCTGTGGATAGGAATACCCACGCGCCTGCGTCAAAAAGTCTGAGAAGAAAATCCAGATCGATTTCTCTCCAATTTCTGATGAATTGACTGTTAATCAGGTCGGCAGAGGCCGGTTTGTGAACCTGCAAGTCAATGAAATCAAAAGGAAAGCAAATGAAGCCCAAATGAGGGAGGAATTTATACCAACATCCCCAGTACGGTCGCCAATCTGTTTTCACTCTTCTCGTCGCTGTGTGAGAAAAAAGTGAGTGCTTAAATGCCCAGTTGGGCTCTGCTAGGCATGACAGCTGTATGGTAAAAGGTTAGAAAGAAAACAACAAAGCTATTAACAAGAATTAAACAAAAACTAAATGAAACTATGAGCATAGGAACAAAAAATAAAAACAAATGAAAATGGACCAATATCACCAATATATAAGCTGGTCTGATTGATGAAATCCAAAGATACACAATGGAGAAAGAGGACTTGGGTCCCTTCCCTCTCCAATGGAAGGCTCTTTGAGGCCCTCAACTGATTTCTCTCCTTACAAAGAAAAGATGAAATGTGGGTGAAAGAACTCCAAGCTTATTCACTCAAGTGAGGGGTGAATAGCTTATGAAATGCAGCTTATAATGTGTGTTGCCAAAGAAGGGGTCTCTAGCAATCTCAGCAGCATAACAGTATGAATAATTCCTTGAAGAAATGGTGGTCATTCATGGCTTTTTATAACCAAACATTGAGTTATTATGCAACCTCTTCTGAATGTGAAAAGGGGCTCTTTAGGGCACAATTAGGTCTTTGACCAGCCTCCCCACACAGATTGAGCTTGGATTTGGTGTCAAATCGACTTGGGAGCCGATCCATTAGTGGTTGGGAGGCCGACCAGTTCCATAAATGCGCCGTTTGGTAGGCGCGCGGGTTTTTTACCCCACAGACGCGCATATGCGCTCACTGTACGAATATGTTGCGCGCGCGCGCGCCCAGTGGGTGCAAAGCGCTTTGTAATTTTTTGGCCATTTTGTATAGTTTTGACCCTTTTGCTGTGCTGTGGAATTAACCTTGTGCCATGAATGACTGTTTTTCTGTGTTGACGATGCAAAGTTCTTTTCGCCCTGTGCGGATGAAATTTCAGTGATAACAGATGGGATTAGTTTTAGGCCTTAACTTCGGTATGAGTCGAGACTTCGTGTTTCGGGGTTTCGGGGATCTCTCTTACATGAGGTATGTCTCCACTAAGCACCGAATCCCAAAATCACGATGGGATTAGTTACTTAATTAATCAGGATCAAGAACCGACTTCCGTTTCTTTCGAGAAATCGGGGATCGAGATTTCACGATTCGAAATGTATTGAAAACGTGTTGATCTGAGTAAACCCGAATCCTGAAAGGTTAAAAGATGATTAATTAACTCCTTTAGGGTTTTAATTTATCGTGATTAAAAGTACTTTATAGAACGTGCATCTAGACTTTAAAAACACTTGAGATTTCTATCTTTTATTATTAAAAAATAAAATCATTTCGGTACCGGGCTTTTTGGGACTGATAGTGAGGATTATACCTTATGAAAAGCTGAATCCCGGAAAAGAAAAGTTTTAGTCTTAGAGATAAAAACTTTAAGACCTGGTTTCAATATAGGCTCCAATTGGGGACTTCGTCTCCTTGTGGGACGAGGAGAACATGTGGACTTCATGCCTTTTATTGGGTAAATGGGGTCAGTTATTCCAGTCTATGAGACATTGTTGTGAAAACCCTACTAGGAGGATAAAGATTCCAACCTTAACTTCTGAAAAATTTCAATATTAAAACGTTCGACAATCTCAATATAGGCTCTCATAGATTTACCTTTCTAAAACCAACCTCAGACTTGTGCAAGATAATCAAAAACAAGACTAGTCGTTCTACTAGTTTTTATTTGATCGTATTCACATCAAGGGACTCATAGAGTGTAATCTGGAATCCCATAATCTTAGAGTGTAATCTGGCTAAAAGGAGAAAATTACCAGAGCATCTTGCAATTCGTGTATAATAGCCTTGTCTAGTATGTAGACATTGCTTCACTGCCAGGGAGCATGTTCAGTACCCCGGTGAAGTTATCAGATTATCCACATTGAATTTCCTTTCACCACTTCATTATTTTTATCATTTAAATGTTGAGATGAGGGCAATCATATAATGAATTTCCTTTCATCATCTCTTTTAATTAGATGGGGCCAATCGATAACGAATTTCCTTTCACCATCTCTTTATATACACTTTTGTTATGAAGTGGGGGCAATCAATAAGTATGTAACATACTCAAGGAAAATATACTGCTTAAATTTTTTTACAGCAAGGATCTGTCAACTTATTTAAATAGCTCTGGATTAATCTCCTTTTGGCCCTCAGACACTTTAACTTTATGGAGAATCTCGAAGAAAACTTATTGATTTTTTGGAACTTCCCTTGAGCGAAAACGATCAAATTATATTTGCTAGAGCGACTAAAAAGGTTAGTATTAGCCTAGACAGACTTCCTATTCAGCCAAAGTTTAGGAGAAACATAGAATTTTACCTATCCTCTCTTCGAAAGTTAGTCTCGACGTTTCCGAAATTAAGATGGGAAAAAGTTCGGGTTGGGTGAAGAGTAAGCTTGATAGTGATTGAAGGGAAAAGGTGAGAGAACCTCGAAAACTTAGGAGTGCTAACGAATATTTTTTCTTTTCAACTTCAATCAATCTTACCGAAAGCAATGTAACTATAAAGAAAACATGAAAACAAACCAATATGTACAATGAAAGTTCGAAAATGTATGATTGCATATAGTGTTTAAGGTATCTCCCATTTACAGGGGTGCTCAAAATGTCTCCATTTAGATTTTCTAATGAAAAGGCATTTTCTCCCTTTGAGGTCGAGACTCTATAAGGGCCAGAACAAATCAAATCAAACTTGTTGTGTTTTCCAGTGTCTTCTCTTCTGGCTTCCCATTATAGTACTAGATCTCCAGGAAGGAAATCTCTATCCTTAGCCTTTTGATCGAATAAAGCCTTCATATTATCCTGATATCTCTGCAACTTTTCGTTTACTTCTATTCTATTTTGCTGGACTTCGACCAGCTGGTTTGCTCTCCTGGTAATGTCGTTAGGTTCTTTGTTTGAATCTTGCCAAATTTTCATTACTGGTAGAGAAAGATTGATTGGTAAAATAACATCAGTGCCATATACCATCTGAAAAGGAGACATTCCAATTGCCCTTTTGGTACTTATCCTGTTGGCCCATAGAGCATATTTCAAATGGATATGCCATGTCTTCTTGTTCTCAGTCAATATTGTTTTGATCATGGTTGTCAAAATTTTGTTAGATGACTCAGCTAAACCATTGCCCTACGGATAATAAGCTCTGGAGTGTCCTAATATGATGTTGAATTTTTGGAAAAAGCTTATCATAGCCATCGATTTAAACGCTTGTGCATTTTCAGTGACTATCTTTAGAGGACAGTTGAATCTGGATAAAATATTTTCTTCTAGAAAATTGATTACAACTGTGTCAGTAGAGTTTCTCGTGGGAATATCTTCCACCCACTTAGTAAACTAGTCCGTTGTAGTCAGAATCCACCTGTGCTGAGCACTGGAATGTGGGTGAATCTCTCCAATGAAATAAAGACCCCATTGTTGAAAAGGGGATTTGGTTTTAACTGGAATTAGAGGTAAAGCTGGGACTTTCTATTTACCTGTAAACAACTGATAGGAAACACAAGTTCGGACTTTGGTGTTTTCATATGTGAAAATTTTGGGCCAGTAATATCCAACTCTTAAGATTTTATAACATGTGGCTCACAAAGCGTGGTGTCCTTCACACACTCCTTCATGGAACTCATCGATAACCTTTTCAGTTTCAGTCTCAACTAAACAACTCAGTAGGAAACCCAAGTGATCCTTCCAATATAATTTTCAGTCTATAATACAATATTTTATACAATGTAGCTTCAATGTCCTGGCTTTAGATGGGGTTAGTTCACTGGGAAATTGAAGAGTCAATAGGTATGAAATAATATCGTGGTACTAGACTGAAGAAGAAAACCTATCTTCTATCTCAACCGTAGGTGTAGCGAAGTCGAGTTCATTTATCTCTAGCAAATCCTCGTCTTCTTCCAGTTGATTTAATCTGAGTGCCTGCAAGTTAGATTCGGCTAACAATTTAGCCAGACCTTGGCCTTTAATGAGTTTTGTTGGTTTGACTTCAAGATCAAACTCCTGAATCTTGGCTAGCCATCTGCCTCTTCTCCCATCACTATCCAGCTGAACTAGTATGTCTTTGACAGAGCTTGTAGGAACATAGGCTATGATCTTCGAATGTAATACGTACGTTCTGAAGGCCTTGAGAGCCTTTACCATTGTGTAAGCTTGTTTTTATAGTATATTATATTTCAACTCAGCATCTCTCATACTTTTATTGAAAAAATCAATGGGTTGTTCAAAGCCTTCTTCGTTTTTCTGTAACAATACAACTGCAATAGTGTGCTCGGAAGCGAAGGAAAAAGACAGAAATTCTTTTGTGTAATCAGGACTTGCCAAGACTGGTGCTTCACTGATAACTTTATTGATTAGTTGAAAGGATGCTTTCACTTCGCTTGTCCACTTCGTCTCACTGTTCGTTTTTAACATATCTATGATCAACTTCACAATTTCGGCGAAGTTAGGGATGAATATTCTCAAGAAATTTATTTTTCCTAAGAAAGATTGAATTTCTTTTACATTCTTAGGGATATTTATGGTATCTATTTCTTCAATTCTTTTGGGATCGATTTTGATTCCGTATTTAGACACTAGATGACCCAATAGCTTACCTTCTTGCATAGCGAAATGAGATTTTTTAGGATTGAGGGACAAACCAAATTTGCGACATTTCTCAAAAGTTTGCTTCAGGTGTACTAAATGTTTTGCATCAGATTTTGAAAAAACAGTGAGATTCTCGAGATAGATAACAACAAATTTATCTCTCTCACCCATGAAAGCGATTTCCATGGCTCGCTGGAAGGTTTCCCTCCAATTCATCAACCCGAAAGGCATTTTATCATACATGAAGGTACCCCAAGGGGTAGTGAAAGTCGTTTTTTCCTTATCATCTTGGTGTACTGTGATCTGATTGTAACCTGAAAAACCATCAATCATTGACATTATGTTAGCTCCAACTAATTTCTCTAAGACATGGTCCATCTTAGGCAATGGATAATCGTCTTTGAGTGATGATCAGTTTAGGTTTCTAAAATCAACACACAGTCTGATTTCACCTTTTTTCTTTCTTACTGGGACTAAATTAGCCACCCACTCGGAAGATCTTAGTGGGACGATGATTTTTGTGTCTAAGAGTTTTTTGACCTCTTTTTCTATCACTGGTAGCAGGATAGGGTTTATCTGTCTGAGTTTTTGTTTAAAAGGCTTGACACTAGGTTTCAAAGGAATTTTAAGTTCGATTATAGAAGTATCATAAGTTCTCAATTCATCGTAAGACCAAGTGAAAACGTCTTTATATTTTCTAAGCAACTCAGCGTATTTACTTTTGTTTTATGGGGATAGGTATTTAGATAGTTTCACCAACCGAGGGTTTTCTTTGGTACCTATGTCACAGTCCTCAACCTCTTCAGGTTGAGGTTGTAAGGTGGATCTTAAATGGATATCGTCTTGATTAAATAGCCTTTCCAAGGGAATCAGGCCCTTGGGGATCTGGTTATTTTTTAGAACAAGCATTCGATGATTGGCGATTTTATCATGGAATTCTTGGGGGCCTTCCCCTTCCTGCATGATCCAAACATGATCATTTTGGTTTTCTTGGTCGGCATTCATTTCGAAAAACTCGTCTATCGATTCTAAAAATTTGTGCAGTTCTTCATCATCCTCAAAAAATTTCCAGTGATGTATGTTATTGGGTATGGAAGGTCAGTGTCTCATTTGTATATAGTACTTTAGTTTGAAAGTGGTGGGAGGTGTGAAGGTTGAGGCTGCTTTGGCTAACACGTCAGCCTGTTGGTTTTTAGTTCTTAGAATGTAGTGGACTTTGAAAGAGGAGAAGAAATTTTCGATCAAATCCCAGACGCAATTCCTGTAAGACCTCAACCTAGAATGTTTGTCCTGGTACTTTCGGTTTACCTGTTTTACGATTAGCTCGGCATCACCAAAGATTTCGAGTTTTTTAATTTTCATTCTCCCAGCGACTTCTAACCCTAACACTAAGGCTTCATACTCGCATACATTATTAGTGTGGTCCACATTCCACTAGAGTCTATAGGAAAAAGGGATTACGAATTGATTATCAGGGACCACAAGGAGTGCCCCAGCTCCAGCTCCAAGGTAAGATGAAGCACTGTCAAAAAACATCTTCCACACACTAGTGCTATATACATTTTTTTTTTCTTCTGTACTACTTTCATCTATACCTAAAACAATATCATCATCAATGGATAAAATACAATTACCTTGATCTTGATCTGCAATATATACAGGGTGGTTATTCGGGTTGCGTGGATCACTTACCGTAAATGCCAACCTGGTTTCTCTATACAGGAAAGTGAATTGTCCTCCAAAAACTGGAATCGTAGCATATGTCATGTCAAGCTGGAGAGATCCTCCAATCTTGGCACCCCAGGATCTGGATAACAACATACCATATTTCAGAGGGATATTGGTGACCACTACGTCCATGAGAATGATTTTCACATGTATTTGTGCCAAATTTACCACCAAGTCCTTAATCATTCCTATACACTTACATTTTCTTGAATCGAAAGAATATAAATATCCATAAGGCCTGGTGATTTCGAGACCCAATTTGTCCATAATGGCTTTAGGAATTACATTGTGGGATGCTTTAGAATCGAGCATAAATTTATGGAGTAGTTGGTCGAACAAAGTTAACGTGATATAGAAGGGGGTGACAATGTCTCTGGCACCTTCGAAATGTGGACCAAAAACTATATTCGGTTTGTCATCTTTTAAGTTAATGACATCGGCTTGGATTTCATCTTCTGAAAAACTAATCATCTTGGCAATTTGTTTTTTGTAGATGGGGTTTTTTTCCAACTCGACAAGAGGTATGGGGATCTTGATTTTATTGATTTCATTTTCCAGATTAAAACTCCCTGCAATTTTGTCATTCTCTATGGTTTGGGCTTTGGTCCCCTTCTTATCAGCTTTCCTTTGTGGTGAAGATTTCTATTCCATTGCAGGAACTTTCGCTTTATGTGTTTTGAATGTGGGTGTTTCAACTGCCTTAGTCTTGGTGGGCTATGTGTCTGTTATGTTAGTTTTTTTCAGTCTGCTTTTCAACACTTTTTGAAACTATCTCATCTGTCTCGCTCCTCGGCAAGATATTTTTTGTTTGGGTGATTGCAAGACTCTTGTTTCTAGGCCTTAGATTGTACGTTTGGTGAAGCTCAACATTTATACCATTGACAATACCCTGGTAGGTCAAATCTTTAGAAGTACTATTGTTTAGATAATTTTGCAATCTATTTTCTTTATTTAAGAATTTTTTATAATCTCGTCTCGATAAATAGGGTTGTGGCTCATCATCACCCAGATTGTTTATATCTTCCTCTAATTCCTTGAAATCTTCTAAATCTTCCTCTCCAATGAAGTTTTCACTCTTGAAGGGGGTTGGGATTTTCTGATCCTCATTCTTAATCTATTTTTGTGGGACTTGAGGATGTGGATTCCTTCTGAAATCCTTTTTGGGAAAATGGTCATTTTTTGTCTAATCTAATTCCATTTTTGAAATCTTATTAGACAGTTCTTTAATTATCCTAGCCATGTCGTCCATTTTGTCTCCCGAAGATCTTCCTGACCTAGAAGATCCTCCTTGTTCTCTGTATCTTCTGGTTTCTTTGTTCCCAGCCTCTGTTTTGGCTTTTAGCTTTCCTGAAGCCATCATGTTTGATTCAATTTCTAGGGCATCGTCTTGCATCTTGGTGAGGTCTACTGATCTCCTCTCTCTTAATAGTAAGGCGAAATCAGGGTCGAAAGCTCCAGCAAAAGTTACTTTCGCTGCAGGCTGAGAAGGTTTGACCTCGATGGGAATTTTATTATACAATTTATTAAACCTTTGGGTGAACTCGAGAACTGATTCGGAATTTTTATTTCTAAGAGCCCTGGATTCAGTCAGATAATAGAGGTGATATTTTCTTTCTCCCCATTGTCTGATGAAAGCACTTTCGAGTTCATCGTATGACCTTAAAGATCCCACTACTAAGCCTCGGAACCAGGTTCTGACCTACCCTTCAAATGTTTGTACTAAGAGTCTAGAGTAGACATATTCGTGTTCGAGTCCTAGGATATCAGCAAATTGGTCAAAGAAATTGATGTGTTCTTGTGCGGTTAAATTACCTTCCCCTGTAAAGTTTGGGAGAATTTTCATGTAATTTTCTGAAAGGTCATGTAGGGAAACCGGGAGGACAAGAGGGGCATATCTAGCAGCTAGCTTAGAAAAAAGTTCAGGGAGTGGTACTTGGCCACCTGTTGCTCCTCTTGCAGCACCACCTACAACACCACCTCCAACCCCTGCACCTCTGTGCACAGCCATTGATAGATTTGAGGCTGAAACTTGGAGTGTATGAGGAGAAATCTCACAGAAGCTTGGTAGATTTTGGGTTGTACTTGAATGTGATAGAAAGGTTATGTAGAAATGATCGTCAAGGCATAGGAAACTGGAGAAAGAAGGCCCAAGATGAAGAGAACTTGTTTCTCCAGACTTGTAGGATGATTGTATCGGATAATTGACGGAGATTAAATTAGGATACATAGGGAATTCATCAGAGCACTCGGTAGTAGGAGTGTGGACTTCGAGAAAAGAGAATGTATCGATTAAAAGGGGGAGGGAGATATATCTCTCAATTAATCCTTTGACATTTGACCATGTAGAATTAGTTTGACAGATGGTATGTGTTGGTGAAACGATTTGTCTAAGAAATCTTCTTGATTTTAAAATCTTTTCTGGATCGGATACTGGCGAGGTCTTCTTATTGTCCAGGTTCTTTCTGGTGGTCTGCCGGCTAAAATCCAGTTTACTTATCATGGAGTCACCAAGTGAAAGATAAAAGTAGCCTTACAAGGTTTTTTTATCTTTGTTCACTATCAAATAAAGAAAAAGTCAATGTTGTTCTTCCCAGGGAAAAGATTCGTTTCTTCTTCCCCAACAGTGGCACCAAAAAGATGTTGTTCCTTAGTTTATACTTTAAGGCTCTAAATTATACTGTCAAGGCATCCAAAAAGGTAGAGATAGTTGATGGGTAAAAAAGACTAGCTTAATGGAAAGCAAGATCACAGTTGGTTCCTTAACTGTCTCTGTCTAGCTTCCCATTGTTCTTGGATGCTAATATCCCTTTCAATTACAGCCCATGAACGTTCAAGTTATACCCGTGTATTTGTTGTTTATAAGGTGGTATTGAATAGGTTTAATGTAATTCTTGTCTGATATGATAGACCAGGTTCTATATTAGGTTGTCTGGTAATTGGAACAATCATGAAAACTAAGGGTTTCCTCTTTATAAGTCAAAAATTTTTCAAGGGTCACTGATTTCTAGTTTGAATTAATAAGAACAAAACTTCCAAATTATGGATCAATTGTATAACAGAAATGAAGGCAGTTTCTAGTATCTAAGTCAAATTTAAAAGAGACAGTTCATGGAATGAAGAAAGAAAAGGAAACATGTAGTTGTATAACAAAAAATGAGGCATCAGTTTAAGAGGAATCTCATTTTATGCTAATAGAAGAAAGAGGGATGATAACTTCAAAGAAATATATAATCTTAGAGTTCTAAAATGTTCATAGGTCTTATATCCATTGACAACTGATACAGAGGAAAGACTGCAAATGGTTAGATAATCTGAATGTTCAATCACCACAATAGAAGTTACATCATGAAAGCATTTAACGAAGGTATGAAATAAAAGATGAAATGACAGAGAAACACATAACTCGGGCTTGACAAGATCTGGAATCTTCAATCTATATTGTATTAATTCTGGCAAAATGAAATTTTCTCTTTACAATACTCTCTAGAAAAAAGCCTTCTCTTAGTCTTGAAAAGTTCTATTTATACAAAGCCACCAATCTTAAGACGGTTGGTGATTTCCTAATTCCTAGTGACTAACTATTTGTTAAAAATAGATCAGAAACCGTTTGCATAATCTTCTCTATTTTTCTGTTTTCTTGGAAGTAAAGATATTTCAAATGATACTTTTACTTTGTTGATGACTCTCCTTCTTTTGATCCAATACATTCAATGCACCTCTCCAGGAACTATGTAAAATTTCTGGGGGGTTCTGGAAGATCTTTTGCTTTGAACAGATAAACCTTTCTCTGTATCTTGGAAAGACGATATTCAACTCCTTTATTTGCAAACTTTATTGACTACAGTTTTAAGTTGGGCTCAACTAACAACATTTCTATTAGGGTGTCATCCATTTTCCTTAGCTGTGAAATTTCTGCTTGAATTTCACTGAAATTTTCTCTAAAATTTAATTGATGTCTTACGATATTAATCTATCCCAGAAGTCCTGTACAATTGCCTTTTCCAATGTTCAATGATCTTTTGTATAAAATATCAAAAAATTCTTCGCAATCATCTATGATTTCCTTGACTATTCTTTTGTTTTCAGTTATGTTGGTTTCCCATAGCTTGAGCATGATGTCGCCTCTGATCTGCTCTGTGGCTGATATTTTCATAGCTTTGGATGTCTCTTCATTTGCCAAATATATGATTTCCTTTTGGAGAGTAACCCTTGCTTCTTTGGCTTCTTTTTCCTTCAAGATAATATTATCGAAGGCATTAACTGCTTCTTGGAAGTAACTTTGAATAATCTCTATCTTGGAAATCAATTTTTGTTGTTCAACTTCTATTTTTGAATGCACTTCCAGTGACTAGGCCTAGAAAGATTTTTGATCTATGACCTAAACTTCCATCAAAATTAACCTAGCCTGTAACTGTTCTGCATGCTCCTTTTGCTGAGCAACCTGTACCTGACTTGCTTGTATCTTCTGGTTCATTTTGTCTAGGCTTGTTTTGAGTGATTGAATTTCTAGCCTTTTGTCAACCCTTGTTTGCTCCAAGCTTTTACTCACCTCTTCTCTGATTTTCTCCTCAACATTCTTTAATTGATCTTGTAATTCAGCTATCATGTTATCACTCTTCTTTATCCTTGTTCGCATGTTTCCCACGGTAAAAAAGTTTGTTGTTGCCATGGCTCCCATGGAACCTACTATCTCTATAGAAAAATCCTCCTCCTCCAAATTCTATCCATCTATCAAGATTGTATGCTTTTTAACCATATCCCCCTCCTTATGCATCTCTTGTTTCAGAACGACCTTCCTTTTTCTGCTGAAAAAATAATCAGAAGGAGGAATCTCATCTATGGGGATAGAGGTGATGTAATCAACAAATAGAGCTCATGTCTGTTTGTTCACTAGTTGATAAGGGTAATCAAGTGTTTTTTCACTAGTTCATAAGGGTCATGCCTTTTGTACTCAATATTTAACAATTTTACTTCTTCAAGTGCTTCTGCTTCCACCTTGGAATGGCCCAAATTTTGTAATGAAAATTTCTCGATGTGCACAGGGAATATTGGCCAAGACTTATTTTGAGATGCCTTTAGCTCTATTCCGATACTGCCTTTCACTATTTGGTGTGCCACTTCCCTACACACCAGTCTATCCAGGGGGGATTTTGGAAGCGCATGAGGGGGAATTGAGCACCCATAAACCCTGATGTAGGAGAAGCTTTCTTCAATGAACCAATATGTTATTGGCTTGAGGTTTTTTGAAACTGTTTCTAAGATGCGTGGAGGGTCACAACTAAAAAAAGTTCTATGCATTGGTATCACCACGAAATGAAAATTTTCATAAAACAATTTTTTTGCGTTTTCTTCCCACAGCTCAGAGTGGTACTCGTGAATGGGTTCGAGGCAGGTTATGTTCCAACTCCATTTCATCAGGGGAAATGGAGTCATAAAACAAATTGCATCCATGATATATGTCGACATGTAAAAGGCCACTGATTGACCTCGGGATCTTGCAGATTTGTAATCTAAAACCTCTTTGGCTATGTTATCAGATAAAAAGGGCACCCATTCTGTGGGGAAATGACAGGGATTCTTTTTGTCGAAGAGTGTGCACAGCATCATGGCTACATAAACCATGTACTCATTCAAAGAGGATGTGGCATAAATTTCGTGGGTATCTGCCCTAAATTTTGATGGACATCTTCACCAGCCTTTGATTAAATCAGGGTAAGTTTGGTCTACCTCAGTGCATTCTTTTCTCTGAAATTCAACTATAAATTCGGCATTGTAAATGAATTTAGGATTAGGTGAGAGTTTGTACACAACCTGGATATGTTCAGGTCTGAATGAGCTAAGGATGGCCCCTTGGTCATTTAAAATGATCCTCGTTGGAATGTCAACCTTCTTTAAAGCCCAACTGATCATGTCATTGTACGCCATGAGCCATGGGCATGTTGCAATCTTGTGAAGTTCTAATTCTACTATGTCCCAAAAGTGATTCTCGGAATCGTTAAGGGAATTTTTTATCTCGTAATCCATATTTTCATAGATTTGTCTCCATGATTTGATCGAGTCGATAGCATGTGGCGTGGTGTCAGATATGGCATCTCCCTTTGGGCTAGAAATATCAATTGTATCTTCACCCTTCTTGGATCCCTTCTTTGGTGCCATGTCTTTCGTATTGAAATGAAAACCTTTCACGGAAGAGAGATGTGTAAGATCAGTTTGTTGGATCATGTTGTCATTGATGCCAATGGTTTGATTGATTGATGTCATTGATTGATGTCAAGTGATTGATTGATGTCAAAGGATTTATTGATTGATGATTGATGTAATATAATATGTATTTTCCTTTATGAGAATGCATAGATGAAGATGGATCAATGAGTTGTCATTGATACATGATGAAGATGGATCAATGTGGTTCCATTGGTATATGATGCATTGTTGGAAAAATGTATAGATGACTCATTATTGTCTTATCATGATTGATAAGTTGTAAAAATGGATGAACTCCAAAGTGGTCCCCTTATGGTGAAAGCCCTCACGGGAAGACGCTTTACGGATTGAGTTATCCTAGAAGAATGGTTGGAGGACCCATGCTTGTATGAGGATTAACGAGATGAAGATCAAGGAAATTGTTGGTGAAACTATCCTATATGGATAGTGCTTGTCATGCCATTTCTGGTGGTATGTGGAACGTCACATAATTCCTCACGGTTAGAGAGTTATGGCCATGAGAAGTTGGAGACCCCAGG
>ML786677.1:834818-871202 GCA_009831015.1 Picea engelmannii
TATTTATGTCGGCTTTAGGCCATTAGTTGTAATTTAGATTAGTAATGTTATTTTAATTATGTCAGCTTTAGGCCATTATTTGTAATTATACCTCCTAGTCTCCTATATATACCAAGGAGACATTTTCATTTTGAATCATCTTTGACTTGAACATTTAAGTGGGGTAAAAGGAGGTTGGCCTCTCGAAGAGGCTTATTATCTTAGATTATCTCTTTTTCAAGGCATTGAGTACTTTTCCTGAGGTTTTTATATGCTATTTTGATGTTTGGTTCTTAACAGATATTTCTCTTATATGTAGTAGCTACTGTATTGACTCCCCATTTTTAATATTCATATTCCCTGGGAGTATCCAAGTCGGGTGGCTCAGAAAAATACCCACTCTGATGAGGAGTAATCTTCCTCTTCGTCTATAGACTCATCATCTATCTAAACTCTGACTTCTTTATTTATGCCTATGGATTGATCTTGCACTACAATTATTGAAAGTATAATCTCTTGGGCATGTTCTTTATTCACCTACTCTTCTTTTCTTTCTAGCACTATTGCAAATCCTACGATCTCTGGGACTTGTTCTTTATTCAACTGTTCTTCCTTTACTTGTTCTTGTTTCTTTTCTGAACCTTCTTATCTCTGATATCAGTGTTCTTTATGAAGGAAGTATCCATCATGCTTCTACAATCATGATCTATGTCACCATAATTATGGAATTTGTAACATTCAATATTGTGTGGGGCCACATAATTATTTATTTCTTGAACATTTCTTTCATAAGCCCTACAATCTACAACTTTATGTCCAAAGTTAGTACAATAAAAACAATGACCATAAAAGAAATTTACATACCTGGAAGTGAATGATTTCTTTGTGGTGTATTGTTTCTGAGTTCCTTCCTTGGATGATCATGATCATGATTGAAGCTTCTTTGTGTATTGAGTGTGGAGGGTCTTCTTGAAGATGTATCTCTATCATTTTTCTTTGATTCTGGTTGACCATGATTCCTTCCTTTGAGTACTTCTGCATAACTCTTACTCTTTTCTTCATTCTTCTTTTCTGGCAACCTAGAGTGCTTCTCTTCAATATTCTCTACTGATGATGTGGATGTGGATTTTTCTGTCTCTTCAACATTATTTCTAATCTTGATGATTTTGGATCTCAATGTGACAACTTCTTCTTCAAGATTCTCAACCTCTTCTTCTTTCTTCATCATCAAAATCTTCATGACTTCTTTTGTTCTCTTTGGTTCTTCAAGTTGGGTATTCAAGGAGATTATTTAATTTTCAAATCTTCTTTCTTCTTGACCAAATTCTACTTCAAGTTGATTTAATTCCTCAGTTCTTTCCTTAAGATGATCTGTCAATTTTTTTTCTCTTTTCTCTTCTTCCTTTATTTCATCTTCCAAACACTAATTCTTTTCCATTGCTTCCTTTATCAGTGTTGCTATCTTGGCTTCCAAACACTGCTTTTATTCCATCTGAACTTTGTATGTTTCTTCAATCTTTCTATCTTCTTCTAGATGAGCTTTTAGTTTCATGATGACCTGTTGGGATTCTTTGTAACTTTCTTGAGAATTCTTCTTGACTAAATGTTCGTCAAGATACTTGTTTTTCTTCCTTTCTTTCATCAATTCGTCTAAAGCATCGATTAATTCTACTTCAATATCCATTATGCCTTCTTCATAATCTTGTTATTCTGAATTTGTCTGACATGATGAGCATATTTCTTCTTTTTTTGCACTTTATCTAATAGGTCTGACTTTATGATGGGAGATTCCTTGGAATAGATATTATGTAGCTTATCCCATAGCTCTTTAGCTGATGAACATTGTCACACTTTGTCTTTTAACGAATCACATAATCCTTTCAAGATGAAATCCATTGTCATTTTGTTGTTCCTTTTCAATTCCTTCTTGGTTGTGGTGTTTGGCTTCTTTGGACTGGTGTATCTTGTAAAAACTAGTACCAAACATCATACTCATGTGCACCTAAAAATGTTTTCATTTTATTGTTCCACATATCATACTTCAGACCACTCTGACCATCAAGCCATAGTATTCCATCAGTTTTGTATCCATTATCCATGACATCCATGATCTAACTTCTAGTGGTTAAATTGTTTCTTGAGGGAACCGACTCTGAAACCAATTGTTCGAATATTGAGAAGGGGGGGTGAATTAGTATGAGCACTTTTACCACTTTTATCCATAATATATCAACTTCAAATTTAGTAGCAATATATCATCAATGTATCATCAATATATCATGAACATATAAACATAAGAAACATCACATCAACATCATCACATCAAGTACACATTACACCATAATTTATGTGGAAACCCAAATGGGAGAAAACAATAGAATGCTTTCGTATATATATCATGAATACATTCATAGGAAGCACTAACTTCCCAATTCTCCAGCTACAAATAGAAGGAGGAACCAACCCCCTTATTTACATGCACCAACCTGAAGGAAGATACAACTCCTTGAATTCTCTAGCTCCAACCAGAAGGAGGCTACAACCCCCTTATTTTAAAACTCCAACCTGAAGGAAGCTCCAACTCCCTGAGTTCTCTGACACCAACTGGAATGAGGCTACAACCCCCTTTCCTTGCCCCATCTTGTCACCTTGAAATATAAATGTATACCAACTTTCACTACCACAATCACTTCCATTGTCACTGTCACTGCTACTGTCACTGTCACTATCATTGCCACTGTCACTATTACTATCACTGTCATTGTCGACACTGTCACTACCACTATCACATAAACCTATAAACATTTCATTGTTAACCTGTCCAACTTGTCACTGTCACTGATACTCAACCATATCCTCTCACATGGATCATATACCAAGTACACCTCTAAACTAGATTTCCAACATCACCAACACATGCCTCTATCAAGCATGTATCAAATCATCAACCTATACGATACCAAGCATCAACCATGTACCACAACCTATACCAAACCATGCATAAATCATGCACCAACACATGTACCAAACTGTGCATCAACCATGCACAATAACTTGTACCATATGCCTCAACCATCAACCATGTAAATAAACACCATACCAAGTAGTAGTCATATACCATACCATGTATCAACCATATACATCAACAATGTACATCAACCCTATACCATATGATTCAATCCTGCCATACACCATGTACCATAGGGTATATCAAGTAAGCACCATCAATGATGTACCTCAATAATGTACCAAACAACCAAGATCATATACCAAGTATATGTTTCAACCATGCACCTAATATGTGCCTCAAGGATGTTCCAATGCCTCAACAATATGCCAAAGACCTGCCTCAAGCATGCACCATAATATCATCAACATGTCACCCTAAAAACATGAATATAAGCATACCTATAAATTTGTAATAGACCTAGTGTATAGGATCACAAACCTGTAGACCTTCCTCAACTTCAACAACGAGATAATAGCATCTTCATCAAACTTTACCATAGTCTCACGAGACTAGTTTTTGGATTAGTCACAAACCTTAACTTTCAACAAGCATAACTTTGTACCTATAATGAATTTTTTTTGAAACTTATACCCAATATTATTCAATATATTCTCTGCAATTCATCTGAGTTTCACTGCTTGGAACATCCCAGAAAAGAAGTAATGGAAAAATTGGAAAACCTTGTTGAATTTTGTCTTATTCTAGAGAGCGAACTTGTAGAGCATGCCACACATGGAATATTATATATATATATATATATATATATATATATATATATATATATATATATATATATATATATATATGAACATCATACACAACATACTGCAGAGTGTACTCTATCCAATGCATTTGGTCTCACTGAATGGGTATCCTCTATGAACAAGTTATGACTGTTTTACCCGGAACACTTGTTTGATACTAGTTTCATGACTAGCCAAAAACCCTATTTTCCATAGAGTGTATTCAGAAAATACAACAACCTAGAAGATGAAATTTTTACCACAAATACCTTGACTTTTCTTCTCAACCTCCTCCAATTTTCTCTATCTGAATCATTCTAGAAAAATGTTATAGTGAAAATTGTAAGGTGACCTTTAAATAACATACCTTAGAACACATCATCACAAGACTTCATCATCCCTTGGAATTTCATCCTTCTTTACTTCATATTCCCTCTGAAATTTTCCTCAGATATTTTTTGGTTACCTCAGATAAGAATCACTTACTCACATAGAATATATTCAATATAAAATGTGTGTGAATGTGCTTATGAGTGACTTATTGAGGTGTATATATACTTTTTCTAAGTAACCTCTTTCCTTAACTTTAGGGATTCTTTAACTTTCTTGTTACAACCACTTTACCCTTTCATTAATGACTTGCAACCAATTAGGGGCTTCTTAACTCATATTGTAACCAATTATGAACTTCTTAAGCCATATTTGGGGCTTCCAACTTCATGACCTCATAACTCCTCAACCATGAGGAACTACGTGGAGTTCCATCTACCATTGGAAATGGAATGATGAGGACTATCCATCTATGAGTGTGTTACCAACATTTTTCATTTCTATCATGTCCATATTACTCAACCAACTTTGGGTCCCATAACCACACCTCTAAGGCTTAATGTAGACTTCATCAAATGCACCTATCACATTTGTTGAAATCAACCACTCCATCAATGAAAAATAACTCACCATTAATCTCAACCACATTTCTAGGGATTCTAGACTTCTATAAGAGTTTACATCAATCTCCAAGGGTTGACATCAATCTCTAAGGATTGACATCAATCACAACCAACTGTCTAACAATAGGATCTAAAATGATGAAACTAGAACTTTAAAAAAGACCATTACTAAGGATAAGTACTTGTATGAGAAAGGAAAGGGAATAGAGTATTTGAAGAAGTCTTGAAAGGACAAGAAGAAAGATAAATTTGATCAAAGAAGGAATGGATTGAAGCCTCCTTTAAACATAAGTAGTCTTAATACAAATCAACAAGATCATCCTGCTAAACATGAATCTAAGAGAAAATACTCTTTGGCAAAAAGGGGAATGCCACCAATCCAATGTTGGGGATGCAAATAATACCACATGTACAAGGATTGTCATCACAAAGGAGATAAAATCAAGACCATGCACAACATCTAAGAGGCTACTACAGTAGAAGACATGGGAATACATATTCCAAGAATATATGCATCCTTGGAAGATCAACAAACAAAACACCAATCCCATATGATTGAGGTGGAAGGTAATATCATTAATCATCCAATTTTTATTTTAATTGATTTAGGAGCAAGCCATAATTACATTGATGCTAAAGTAGTGGATAGTGTTATAGAAATTTTTTCCTCACCCTATGCAACTTGCTTGGATGGCTTTTCCATTTCCCTATGCAGACTTGAAGTCCCCTTTTTGTACCTTCAAGAGATTTTTTTTTTCCCCACATATACACACCCTACCAGTTAGAAAACATGTGTATACGCAGGTTGCTCCATTACAACCCACATACATTAGGTTTGGTGCTCAAAATTAAAAATTGTGTCAAGTTTCCATGTCACGTCACGGGATCCATGATCCTTGACCTTCCATATACTGGAAACGTTCTGAATCGGCCCTTCAGTTCCATTTGAAGGATATAAATTGGGCCATATCCAAGCCATGGAGAAGAGAATTCAACTTTTGAGAGAAAATATACTCTAGATAAATTTCACTTCACATTGAGTCTGCATCCCTTTATCCTTGAAAGTTTTAACACATTGTTCAGCCCCCAAGCTCTTCCTTCTTTGATGGAGAATCTCATTGTCTCATTTATATGAGCTTGCCTTTGGTGGAGGATTGAAGTGGTGGAGGACCAACTAGAGGGACTTAGTTTCTCGGTTTCGATGTGTATCGGTACAGAAGTTTGTCACATATGTACTTATGTTGGTTATCTTAATAGAAATACTCTTTTCTCGTCCACTTGATATCTTGCAAATATTTGAATTATTATTCCATGGGCATATTTGTCATGAATGTTAATGGATTATTCTAATTTATATGCTAACACTATATATCACCATATGCTTTCATATATTGGTTGTTGAGGACAAGTTACAGGTATAAATCTTTGAGTTGCGTGCTCAACGGTGGTCTTCATCAAACACTCGGACGAGGTAGGATTTTGGCCTTGTGTTGTTATCATTTCATTTATATAGCATACTTGGGATTACAGTTGATTTCTGCCTATCGTTCTGTATGTTGTGGTTTACCCCATACCATAGAGAGATTTTCCTCGTAATAGATAGATTTCATTTGAAAAAGAGTAATCTTGAAAAATCAAGTTTGGTTCAACTAGTGACTAGAACCAAGAGAAGGATCAATGAGACTATCAAAGATTTTCCAATAAATATGAATGGAGTAAAGACTAATCCTAATATGAATATTATACCATTAGAATCTTATGATATTATAATTGGAATGGATTGGTTGGAAAAGCATCATGTTGTCTTAGATTTCCATAACAATACATTTACATGTCTTGGTGAAGAAGGAAAACAGAGCACTATGAAAGGAATGTCAAGAACCATTTCTATAAGGGAGATTTGAACCTGGCAGATGAAGAGATGTTTCAGGAAAGGATGTCAATTGTATGCAGCTCATGTGGAGGAGTGAGAAAAAACCAAAGGGTCAAACCTTAAACATTTTTCAATATTTCAAGAGTGTGAAGATGTATTCCAAGAAATACACATTGGATATATTACACACTCCTAGGATATTTTTCCTTCTTTTCTATGTTTATTAGTCATTATTGAAGATCTCCTATTTTTTAGGAACTTCTCTTCAGTTGACTAGTGGAGTAGAGTCATTCAGGGTAACTTCGGATTTACCACCGAGTAACCTAGGGATAATCACCATGAATGTGCACTTACCTTGGGATAATAACTAGGAAGGTGCATTCCTTGTGCATTCTTGATCTCCTCCTCATTTCACTTCAATCTATCTAGTTAACTAAGGACTACATGACTAGTTGACTAGGACTAGGTGGCAGTTAACTCTGGTAACTGCCTATGTGTGTCCAAATCTCTCCAAACCACCACTATGGTGCATTGTATTCTCCTCTATTTCGAATTAGTTGAGCCATGCAGATTATATCATGTGTTTTTTTATCATTCTTTCATTTAGTTAATACAATTTCTCATTCTTTCAGTGCAATTTCTCTCTCTTATTCTCACCTTTGCAAGATGTGTATGTTCTTTTTCTAGATACATATTTTGTGCAGGTATTCACCACATCTTACATGGTATAAAATCCCATGGGTTTCTAGGAATAAGGTTCACTAGAAATTTATTTGTAGGTACTGAATACCGAAGAACGTAGGAAGAATATAAATTTCGTCATCTACAACTCTAATGTCGTAAAATTACTTTGAATGGAAGAAAAATAATGAAATTTTTATCAAAGGTAGAGGCTTGTACAGGTTGACCATGGATATGGAAATATAACCCACATCTACCATTGAAAAATCCAAATACCTCAATAGAATGGATGAGGCTTATGGAGTCCTTTGCATGGACATGTTCCCTAAGCTGTTGTTTCATGTATCTTCTTGCAAAACTCCAAATGAGATATTGAACACCATGGAATAAATATTTGGAAAACAAGATGAGATGTGATGTCACATGCTCGAGGTAGAACTACTTCCATTAGATATTAAAATATTTGAAAACATCCATGATTTCTTCACAAAGTACAAGGATTTGTTGTTGTAACTCAAGGATTGTGGGGTCGACAAATCAAAGAAGCAAAAGCGAATGGTTCTCACCATTTTGTCAAAACTTAGTATAGAATATTCATTCTTTTTCTCCACATTCCACTCTCATAGGATCACTTCTGGAGCATCCTAGACTATGCCCTCTTTGGATACCTTCATTGAGGCCTTGGTGCGGGAGTAAGATAAAATCATCAAAATGCTTGTAATCAATAACTCAAAAGTGCATGCACTTTCTATGCATGATGATAGAAACTCTCAAAATCAAAGATCCAAGCAAAAAGTCAAAGGAAAGGTGCATCCAAAGCCTAAGAAGGAAGGGTACTCCAAACCCTTCAATGATTCCTCAAGATTCAAAGGTGGAAAAGGAAAGAAAGGGAAGAGGTGTACCTACTGCAATAAAGGATTCCATCCAAAATATGCATGTATGAAGAAGCATATATATCTTATGGCACAAAATATTCAAAAGAAAAACCTTAGGGATCACATTCCTAAGGGTTCCAAGAAGAATCTAGAAGATCAAGCCCCCAAATGTAATCCTCATGCATTACTATATGTTCACTCTTTTCCTGACGCTTGGATCGTGGATTCAGGCACATCCCTTCATATGGTTTCCACAAAGGATGCCTTAACTTTTTTTATTGCATGCAATGGTCGTCCTATCCTCGTGGGGTATGACTCTCCAATCAAGGTCTCCGGAAAAGTGAGAGTGGAACTATATCATGGAAGTTTTGAGAACATCCTACATGTTTTCAAACTTTCCCTGAATATTATCTCAGTGTATCAGATTACACACTCAAGCTTAGGAAAAAAGGTAGAGTTCACTCCAGACTTTGTGTCCATATTCGACATGTAAGACAAATCCAAGGTTGTTGTTGGCGAGATGTAATGTCCCTGACCACCAAGTTTGGGCCACGATACATGAGAGAATTCTTTTTTTCTCTCTATGTGGAACATATTGTAACATACCAATATCCACTGAGCTATGCCACATAAATTTTTATGATTGCATGCAATTAAAACATACACACACAACACTCTTGCGGAACTATATATATAAAACATAAAAGACAAATACATTATGTAAATGCACAGATTCATACTGAAATAATAGTAACTATATACATGCAACATATACAGGCAACACCCATAAATATAAAGACAGTTATATCCACACATAGAATAAACTGATAAAAATAAACACATAAATAACAATGTAGCATGTAATTTTTTCACACATTTGACACTTATCTTGGCTAGAATATGACCAACTCCGTCCAAAACTTCCACGAACCTCCCAGCCTTATATGACACTGCTCATCACTCTCAACAGTGGGTCACTCCCGAGCTAGGACTAAACTCCACCCAGGTAAAAGGGATTCCTAACTAGGCTAATGGCTCATAGACAACAGGAAATACTCTGTCACAGGTGCCAACTCAAGCTAACATCCTACAGTCCCTCATTCCCCACATTCCTGTCCCACCCCAAGAAGTGTTCCCCTTCTCTACTCAATAGTCCTTTGGCTACCCCACTTCCTTTCCAGGCTTCAGCAACAGGCCAGAAAGGAAGTCTCAGAGCCCTGTAGTTGTAGTTTATCACCTTCAGGAAATCAATTCCCAACAATTCTCTCACCCAAAGAAAAATTTCTCACGAGCCTGACAACCCACCTCTTCAATCTCCCACAGGCCTGCCAACCCACTTCTTTAGTTCAACTCCCAAGCTAACCAGCTACACAAACAACTATGGGTATGGATATAGTTCAGGTACAATGATAGGAAGGTATGAGGATAGCTCAATGACTATTTGAATGATGATGGAATAATGGTTGAATGATGGAAGGAATGATGGAAAAGATGGGGAAATAAACTAAGTCCAAACAATATGTATGCATGCCCCCCAACTTGACACTTGTCATGTTGGGAGCTACTTTGGCCCACTTGTCCCCAACTTTGGAACTTAGGATAAAATAATTATCCATACTTTATACTTTAAGAAATATTATTATAATATTCCTTTTTGGCTTAATATCCCTAGCTTAGCCCTTTTCCCTTAACTTTTAGGCCCCTCCCTTTCCCTAACTAGTGTATTTTAGTCCCCCATCTCTTTTATTGTGGTCAGTCTGCATGCAACGATGTATTTTATATTAATTCTGAGACATATACAAAAGTAGGCACACTGGCCTTTAACATCTAGGCTCTCTGGCCTAATTCAAAACATAAGCATCCTAGCTTATAATAACTAGCTCACTAGCCTATAAAACACATCATATACACAAAGGCTCATTGGCCTCAATATCACGTGCACTTAAGATGTTGCGTGTAGTATCCTAGAATGTGCACACTTCCTCATTTTATTATGCAATACATGCATGCACTATGCCACGAAAGGTGCATACAAAACTGATACCAAACAACTCACCAACTTAGTACATTTTGATTTTACATTTATAATTGGGTTCGGCCTAGGGATATTACAATCCCCTCCCCTTATTTATGCACTGTTCTCAATGGATCATGTACACATATACAACAAAATTTCAAAAATATTCAAAAAGATGCGGGTATTCTGCCCGCATTGCATCCTCATGATCCCAAGTAGTGTCCTCAGGACCGTACCATGTCCATTGGACCTTTACAAGCCCTATGGCTTGATTCCAGAGTTTTTTTATTTTCCAGTCTAGAATGTGTACCGGATGCACTTGAAAAGCGCCTTCTTGCTCCACCTAAATAACATTCCAATCAATAGCATGATTAGCATCAGGTATATATTTCTTTAACAATGATACATGGAATACATTATGAATAGACATAGATGCAGGCAATGCAATAATATAAGCTACTGGACCAATCCTCTCTAGGATTTCAAATGGCCCACAATAATGAGCTACCAACTTTGAACAATTTCCCAACTTCAAGGAACTTCTATTGGCTTTCACTTTCAAAAATACATGGTATCCCACTTTAAATTCCCTGTGAGTTATTCCCTTATCAACATAGATTTTTTGCCTATATTGGGAAACCTTTAAATTTTGTTTTATTTTCAACATTTGGTCCTCCATTTCCCTAGGAAAATCTGGCCCAACCACTACTCTATATGTTTGGGTTATCCCAACTTACTGGTGTGTTGCACCTTCTACCATAAAGTACCTCAACTGGGCTCATCTTTAGAGATGCTTGGAACCCATTGTTATAATCAAACTCTACCAAGTGTAGGTGGTCTTCTCGTTTTGATGGTTTATCCATCACATACATCCTCAACATATTTTCAATCACTTGATTCACCCTCTCTGTTTGTCCATTTGATTCTGGATGATAAGTTGTGCTAAAATTCAAATTTGTTCCAAATCCATTAAATAGTCCTTTCCAAAATTTTGAGGTAAATTTTGGATCTCTGTCACACACAATTGTCTTGGCTATGCCATGTAATTGAGATATTTCTCTCATATAAATATCAACAATGTTGGTTTCCTTGTAAGTGAGCTTAATTGGAATAAAACGAGCAGCTTTAGTAAGCTTATGCACCACTACCATGATAGAATCATGTTGCTTGTTTGTTATGGGCAGTTTGGTGATGAAATCCATTGTTACAACTTCCCATTTACACTCAGGAATGGGTAATGGTTGTAGAAAACTAGTTGGGTGTCTATGCTCAACCTTTACCTTCTGGCATTCCAAACATTTGGCAATACAATTAGCAACTTCTTTCTTCATGCTTGGCCAATAATATTGGCTCTTGACAACTGCAATAGTTTTCTGATAACCTGGGTGCCCAGCATAAGGTACATTATGCATTTCTCTCAATATCATATTTTTCAATTCCTGGGAATTTGGTACATAAATTCTTCCCCTGTACATGAGAATTTCATCATTATCTAGCTTGTGTTCTTCAATTTGCTACTGCAAATTACCTTGCTGTAATTTTTCCACTAATTTCTTGTATTGAAAATCTAATTTGGCAGGGTCTAAAATTTTGTGTTTCAAATCTCATTGGTACATGCTAATGGATGTAGCATGCAATTCATGCACTCTTCTGCTGAGTGCATCAACCACTTTTTTCTCTTTCCCTTTGATATGATTTATATCAAAGTCATATTCACTTAGAAATGCCTAGCATTTAGAGTTGGCTTATCAAATAAATAATTCAAACCATTATGGTCTGTCCTCAACTCAAACCTTTTCCCCATGAGGTAGTGTCTCCATTTCCTCAAGGCATGCACTATGGCTACCAACTTCAAATCATGAGTGGCATAGTGTCTTTCATGCTTCTTCAACTTCCTTGATTCATAACATATAACCAACCCATTTTGATTGAGGACTCCATCAAGTCCTTATTTACATGCATCTATGCATATAATGAAGTCTTCATTTGGGTCTAGAATCCTTTGTATTGGAGAACTTGTTAATAATTGTTTCAAGTGTTGGAAACTATTTTCACAATCCAATGTCCACTGAAACTTCACACCCTTCTTTTGCAAGGAAGTGATTGGGTGTGCAATCTTTGAGAATCCTTCAATAAATCTCTTGTAGTAGCTTGCAAGGCCCATGAATGATCTGACCTCTGTCACATTCTTTGGCACTGACCATTCTCTAATGGCTTCTATCTTCTCAAGATCCACTACTATCCCATCCTTTGAAATGATATGCCCCGAATAATGAATTTTCTTTTGGTAAAATGAGCACTTGCTCAATTTTGCATACAATTGATGCTCCCTTAATACTTGCAACACCATCCTCAAATGATGATCATGCTCTTATTCTGACTTGGAATATACAAGGATGTCAGACAGTGAAAAACTTGTCTAAATATTCTCGGAAAACACGATTCATTAAGCACATGAAAACAACTGGTGCATTTGACAACCCAAATGGCACCACTGTGAACTCATAATGACCATACCTTGTCCTGAAGGTGGTCTTGCTGATATATTCCTCTTTAATCCTTACCTGATGGTATCCTGAACTCAGATCTATCTTTGAAAATATCTTGGCATCCTTCAATTGATCGAAGAGATCATCAACCCTTGGCAGAGGATACTTGTTCTTTATAGTCACTTTATTCAACTGTCTGAAATCAATGCACAATCTTAATTTCCCATCTTTCTTCTTCATGAACAAGACTGGGGCACCCCAAGGTGACACACTTGGGTGTATATACCCCTTCTTCATAAGTTCTTCAAGTTTCATTTGCAACTCCTTCAGCTCTGGTGTACTCATTCTGTAAGGAGTCTTTGACACTGGAGCTTCTTCGAGATTTAAATTTGTAGAGAAATCAATATCTCTCTTTGGGGGTAGTCCTAGTACCTCCTTGAACACATCTTGAAAATCTTCCAGGACTGCATGCTCTTCCAAATTTGGTACCTTATCTTTACATGTCTCTTCCATATGAGATGCAAATATTTGACACCCTTTTCTGTAGCATTTCTTTAGCTGCAATGTTGAAATTTCTTTGATGGTTGCTTCCCTAGGAATTCCTTGCACTTTCCTTAGGTTCCCTTCCTCATCCAAGTGAATAAATTCCTTTTTATGACAATCCAGTAAAGCATGATTATGGTCCAACCAATCCATCCCAATTAGACAGACTTAGGAACATAAAGGCAAGATGTTCAAATCTGCCCTAGTGTCCAGTCCATTCATGTCCATAAGACATGACTTAACCATCTCATTAACTTTTCTTTTGGATTTGGTAGGCAGCTGCACCAACCAAGATTTGCCATGCTTTCTTCTTGGCAATTGAAAACTTTCCACTATATTAAGATCTATATAACTATGACTAGCTCCTGAATCAATTAAAATAGCAATGGGTTGGTTGTTGATCATACCTTCCACTTCAATCATATGTGACTGATACTCTTCTTGCTTGTTGTCCAGGGCTACATATATCCTTGGTACATTTCTGCCCATGCCCTCCACTGTTTCAAAATTTTGTACAAAGTGAACTATCCTCACTTTTTCACCTCTGTGAGGACAATCTCTGAACATATGATCTCCTTTGCAACCCCAACATTGAATGGGTGGTTGTCTTGGCCTTCGACCCCCAGTCTCAATCGTTCTGGGTTCTCTAGGAGTTTGTTGTCCCTGAGGATTATTTCTAAAGAATGATGGCTTAGTTCCCTTCTTCCTCTAATCCATATTGAACTTATTTTTTTCTTCCCAAGCTTTTTGGAAAGTTGGCCTTGATTTTTGTTGATCATATAGGCATATATCTTGCCTTATGGTCTCCTCCAATGTCTTGGGATCATCATACTGTATTTTGTCACTAATGAATGATGGCAATCCACTCAAATACCCTTGAATCTTAACTGTCTCATCCTTGATGAAAGAGACATACTTCAACAGTTCTAAAAAACTTCTCTCATATTCATCAATTGTCATACTCCCAAGCTTGAGTTCAAATAACTCCTTCATTTTCTTGTCATAGTATCTCTTACTCAAGTATTTATTCTCAAAATATTTCTTGAATTCTCTCCAAGTAACACTTTTCTCTTTAATGTGCTTCACCTGCACAAGATGATCCCAATACATGGATGCTTTTCCCTTGAGTTGATAGATGGAAATCCTACCTTTTGCATGACAAGAATAATTATGTAGTTGAAAATACTTTCTCATGCCCAACAACCGTGTCTCTGCATCTTCATCCTTCTTGTGCTCACCATCAAAAGTAGGAGGTTTGATTTTGTTCATATCTCCTCGTAGCTCATCCACCCCAGAAACCTTATGCTTCCTAACATGGGATGGAAGTGAGTTGTTGTGTTCCCTTTTATTGGAATTCCTCGGGGAGTGATGGTGATTTCTTCTAACACTTTTGGTTCTTCTTTTCTCATCAGGAGGCTTGTGACTTACAGATTTTCTTGAGCCACTATCCTTATCCAATTTCTTTTCTATTTTGTTCAAGATCTACAATAACTTCATGTTGAAGTCCTCTTGCTAATCCTTGGTCCTCATAAGCCTTTAATTATCATCTTTATGTATTTGGACATCCTTATGCAAATTTTTAATGGTCTCTACCATATTCATATTTTCATCCCTTCCTTCTCCATGTCCATTGGAGTTTGTTCCTTCAATTCCCAAATGGACATCCATTCCTCTGATCTCACATTCCTAACTGTAAGTCCCTTGTGCCTCTTCCATTCGTATGGACTCTCTGATGATACTGATCTAATATAGTTGTTGTTAGCTCTGCAAAATGTGCAGCCAACAAAACTTTGTCAGGTTTACCGACTCAACAATTTTCATGAAAACATGAACCATTTTGGTTCAATAATATATCAGAAATATTTATTCTTATTTATTGGAAAATTGAATTCCCAAATCAATTTTATGGGTGGATATTTATATTCCACTTTCCAACACCTTTCCAACAATTCTCCCATTCTCAATTCCGAGTCTTGAGCAGAAAGTTATGGCTATTTAAAAATTATACATTAATTTTTCTGTTCATTTTTCAACTTGATGCAACTCTGCGTTGTAATTATGAATTTTTTCACCTAATCCATTGGATTTTTTGTGGGATATCAATTGTGTTTCTTCATATACATATTATGGACACTCTGTCCAAGTTTCACCTTTTTCCAGGTTCTTGGCTGCTAGTTACAGTCTACTGAAATTCTAGGCCAATTCATGTTTTTGGTCTGGAATGGTACAGGTACCTTATTTGCCACATTAAACATTTTTAACATGCCTGGAAATTTAATTCATATCTGGGAATGTCTTCTATGGTTCAATATATTTCCATTGACTACTCATGTGCCTTAATCTGATTCTGGAGCAAAAAGTTATGGCTCTTTGAAGCTAGTTGGGTCTTAAAATTTACCCTCCATTGTTTGTGTTGTAACTTTCTCATAAAATGTCCGTTTGACGAACGGTTTAAACCAATAGAAATATCTCTCTGAGCTCCTTTATTTGAGCTACAAAGACATAGTGTGCTTTGGCACACTATGTTCTCGTGGTTTTTGAGTTGCTAAAAACATTGTTAAGGGCCTCAAAAACGCGCTGCAAAAAGATGACGTTCAAATGATATAAAACGTTGCGGAAATTTGTTGTTTTTCCGTTGTTGTCTCCCCTCCAAACAACTTTGCACACACAAATTTCAATATGTACACCCATATTTAGCATGCATAGCAACATCACAAGGTAAATCATGCTTCACGCACTTATAACCACTATGCATTTCTTCTCTGTCATGCCAATAACTGGCACACGCTACTTTTGTGTCGTGCACCAATATCCACCACGCGCAGTTTTGGTTCTTGCACTATTACTTGTTGCACATAGTTTTTGTATCACCCAATGATATTCCCCGTGCATTTCACTCTACGTGCTGCACCATGCCAAAGTTTAGTACACCCCCACCGTGCACCAATACTCTACATGCACCATTAACTACACTGTCGCGCGACAACATATACACACATAGAGCGCGCACCAACCAAACTTCTCTATGCTTTGCCAATACTATGCACACCACGTGCACCATTATTATGTGTGTGCACACCGCGTGCACATTTTATGCATATGAACATCGCGAATTTAGCATGCGCAATCGCACACCAACATTTTTTCGCACAGTGCCAAAATTTAGCATGCGCACCAACACATTAACATTTTTCCGCGCGGCGCCAAAATTTAGTATGCGCACCCGCACACTTAAATTTTTCTGCACGGTGCCAATTTTTACATATCACAAGATTTTCACTACGCATCATGCATTTTTAGTGCGCCCACCTACGCGCATTCATTTTTTATGCGCATCAATTCCTTGTGAATTCCACTACAGAAATTAGGGCTTTTTTTTTCTAACCTTTTCCCCAATTTACCATAGACTTTCTGCAACTATGAAATTCGTTAAATTTCACCCTGATAACACTAGTTCAACCTATGCAACAAAAAATCGTTGTGGGTTGACATTTCTGGAATGAATTTACTAAAAATCAATTCACGAATTGAGAATTTTATTTACTAATATCACTCCATCTGTCATGGCTTCAATTTAACTTCAAATTTGACCAACTCCAGGTCTGAATTTGCTAGAACAGATATTAAACCAATAATATTTCACCACTTGGCCGAATTTCTCCATTTTCTCATGAATTTAACAACATAAATTGGGGCTTTTTCCCAATTCCACCCAATTGTTTTTACTTTTTACCATGAACACTCTACAAACTCAAATTTGGCCACTTCGAAATAAATTCTCTGTGAAATTTCGCTTCAACTCAACTTGTTCGGCCCATCCAGGCTCAGTGTTGAAAACTGAAGCTTTGATACCATGTTGTAACGTCCCCGACCACCCAAGCCGAGCCATGATACATGAGAGAACACTTTCTTTCTCTCTCTACGGAACATACTGTAACATACCCAGTATCCACTGAGCTATGCCACATAATTTTTTTTGACTGCATGCAATTAAAACATACACAGACAACACTCTTGCAGAACTATACATATAAAACATAAACAGACAAATACATTATGTAAATGCATGTATTCATACTGAAATAAAAGTAACCATATACATGTAGCATATACAGGTAAGACCCATAAATATAAAGACAATTATATCCACACATAGAATAAACCCATAAAAATAAACATGTAAATAACAATGCAACATGTAAATTTATCACACAGTTGACACTTATCTTGGTAAGAATATCACCAACTGCGTGCAGACCTTCCACGAACCTCCCATCCTTAGACGACATTGCTCATCACTCTCAGCAGTGGGTCACCCCAGAGATTGGACTAAACTCCACCCATGTAAAAGGGATTCCTAACCAGGCTAATGGGTCATAGACAACAGGAAAGACTCCATCACAGGTGCCAACTCAAACTAACAGCCTACAATCCCTCATTCCCCATAAGCATGTCCCACCCCAGGAAGTGTGCCCCTTCTTTTCTCAATAGTCCTTTAGTTGCCCCACTTCCTTTACGGGCTTCAGCAACAAGCCAGAGAAGAAGTCTCATAGCCCTGTAGTTGTAGTTTCGCACCTTCAGGAAATCAATTCCCAACAATTCTCTCACCCATAGAGAAATTTCTCATGGGCCTGACAACGCACCTCTTAAATCTCCCACGGGCTTGAAAACTTGTCTCTTCAATCTCCCATGAGCCTGACAACTCGCTTCTTTAGTCCAACTCCCAAGATAACCAGCTACACAAACAACTATGGGTATGGATACAGTTCAGGTGCAATGATAGGAAGGTATGAGGATAGGTCAATGATTGTCTAAATGTTGATGGAATAATGGATGAATGATGGAAGGAATGATGGAAAAGATGAGAAAATGAACTAAGTCCAAACAATATGTATGCATGCCCCCAACTTGACACTTGTCATGTTAGGAGCTACTTTGGCCCACTTGTCCCCAACTTTGGAACTTAGGATAAAATAATTATCCATACTTTATACTTTAAGAAATATTATTATAATATTCCTTTTTGGCTTAAGCTCCCTACCTTAGCCCTTTTCCCTTAACTTTTAGGCCCCTCCCTTTCCCTAACTAGTGGACTTTAGCCCCCCATCTCTTGTATCGTGGTCGATCTGCACGCAGTGATGTATTTTATATTAATTCTGAGACATATACAAAAGTAGGCACACTGGCCTTTAACATCTAGGCTCTCTGGCCTAATTCAAAACATAAGCATCCCAGTTTATAATAACTGGCTCACCAGCCTATAAAACAAATCATATACACAAAGGCTCGCTAGCCTCAATATCGCACGCACTTAAGATGTTGCGCACGGTATCCTAGAATGTGCACACTTCCTCATTTTACTGCGCAGTACATGTGTGCACTATGCCATGAAAGGTAAATACAAAAATGATATCAAACAGCTCACCAGCTTAGTACATTTTCATTTTACATTTACAATTGGGTTCATCCTAGGGATATTACACGAGATATATCATCAATCTCAGTTATACACTTTTTCTAAGTTTATTGAACCTAATTCCTTTGTACTACTTATTCATGATGATGACAGTAGTAGATTATGGAACGAGAGGTTTGGTTACTTGAACTTTAGGTACATGCAACAACTTAGC
This sequence comes from Picea engelmannii, assembly GCA_009831015.1. Classification (NCBI taxonomy): domain Eukaryota; kingdom Viridiplantae; phylum Streptophyta; class Pinopsida; order Pinales; family Pinaceae; genus Picea; species Picea engelmannii. The sequence continues at coordinate 853,612 of ML786677.1, forward strand.
AAGAAATGGATGGTCATCGGGTTACCTAATATCCACGTTTTCGAAGGGGTTTGTGAAGGATGTATCCTTGTAAAGAATCCTCAAGAGATGTTAAAGAAAGGGAAGGACCACAAGACCTCCTCTCCATTGGATCTAATTCACAGTGATCTTATGGGTCCATTCCCACACCCATCCATCGACAAGGCAAGGTACATGCTTACATTTTTCAATGATTACTCACGTTATACTTGGGTATTTTTTCTCATAATAAATCCATAGGTCTTTGAGCACCTAAATGAGTTCAAAGAACTTGTTGAGACTTAATTAGGGAGAAATATCAAATCCCTTGGTACAAATAATGGCAGGGAGTATGTCAACAAAGGTGTTTATAATCTTTGTCTTGAGGCCGAGATACAATTGCAGCATACAGTACCATACACTCCGCAAAAGAATGGGGTTTTTGAAAGGAACAACAAATCTCTCAAGAAGATGCTCTCTTGCATGTTGCATGCAAGGTCACTTCCTCACAATATTTGGGTTGAGGCACTTAACTATGATAACTACATCCAGAATATATATCCCCATAGATATTTCAAGGATCAGACTGCTTTCTAGTCTTGGAGCGGTAACAATCTGAAAGTCACTCACTTTCATGTCTTTGGCCAACGTGCATGGGCCTAGATTCCATTTGAAAAGAGGAAATCACTAGATCCACATAGTACTGCATGTATATTTGTTGGATACCTAGAAGATGTGAAGGGATATAGACTTATTGACCCCTCTACCCAATTAATCATCGAGTGCAGTGTTCAATTCGAGGAAATTCTCTCGCATGCTCCACAAGAGATGCATGTAGATACTTTTGTCCTTCCACCAGTTTGAGATGATGAGTATCCACACTCAAAATCCAATTCATATCTAAGTTTTAATACAGATTCAAAGGATTCAGAACATGCAGATGCACAGTTAGTATAGGCAGATGAGGATCCATAATAGAGGCCCAAGTGGGTAGATATCACTCTTCATGATGTAGGAGATCTTGTTGGAGATCCAACGGATCTCAAGAGGGATCAATCTCAATTCAAGGAGCCTCCTTGTGTACTCATTTCCACTGAGCTCATGTTTCCTATGCACTATTATGTGGCTCAATATTCATAATCTCAAACCTATGGAGAGGCTATAGGGAATCCCTTTTTGGAATCAACCATGAAGTAGGAGTACAAATCCCTCCTTGAGAACCAGACTTGGGATCTGGTTCCACTTCCTTCATGAAGGAATATTGTCATATGTATATGGGTCTATAGGACCAAGAGCGCAACATATGTATAATTTAGAAGATACAAGGAAAGACTAGTTTCCAAAGGTTTTCAACAGATCCATGCATAGATTAGGATGAGACATTCACTCCAGTAGAGAAGATGGATTCCATTTGTTTGGACCTTACTATTGTGGCTTCCATAGGATGGTAATTCCATCAGATGGATGTGAAGAACACATTTCTTCATGGAGATCTCCTAGATGAGATTTACATGAATTATCCACCTAGCTTCATACATGATTCATATTTGGTTTGCAGGATCAAGAAGTCTCTCTATGGCCTCAAGCAGGCACTGAAAGAACAATACACCAAGATGGACTCCTACCTATTGTCCCATAATTTTGAGAGATGCAAATCTGATCCAAATGTATACATGATTAGGACTACTAATTCACTTATGATTCTAGTTCTTTATGTGGATTACATTTTGATCATTGGATGCTCGACTTCATCGATTGTTGCGGTGAAGCAGATTTTGCATTACATGTTTTTAATAAAAGACATGGATCCACTCCATTACTTCCTTGGCATAGAAAATAGTCAAGATGCTTCAAGCATCAAGACATCTCAAGCCATGTATGCTTGGTTTCTCATGGAGATATTCCACATGACAGACTGCAAGTCTTCCCCTACACCCTTCCTATTTGGGTAAGACTTGAGGATGGCAGGGACACTCAACTGATTGAAAAAAATCTATATAGGCAGTGTGTGGGGTGTCTGTTGTATCTCTCCCACTCCTGACCAGACCTATCATATGCAGTGGGAGAAGTCTCCAGGTATATGCAAGAGTCACATGAGTTACACTGGAAGGATGTAAAGTGTATCCTTCGGTACATTCAAGGCACCATCAACTATAGGATTCATTATGCATCATGCTCTACATTGGATCTCATAGGATTCACAAATTCTGACTGCATAGATGAAAAAACCGATCGCAATTCCACATCCATAGACACCCTTAGTTTGGGTTCAGGGCCCATATGTTGGTCGAGAAAGAAGAAGTCTACTATTTCTCTATCTTTAGCCAAGGCCAAGTATAGAGGAGTAGTTAACATTACCATCCAGGAATTGTGGCTACAGAACTTCCTTACAAAGTTGGGAATCAAGGATGATTTTAAGGATGGAAATTTATTTTAAAATACAGAAACCTTGGAGAATCTTAGTAATCCTTCATATGCCAACTATAAATGTTTGGCCATATTTTTGTAAAAGTATTCAAATTTCTAAGGATTCTATATAGTTTGTATAAAAATTTGGTGATTTTTAAGGTAAAATTATTTTATCCTATAGAATTTGGGCGAATTATTTCTAGAATAGTGAATCTTTTTTTGGGAAAAACCATGGAAAATTAGCCCATGAGAGAAATTTATCCCCTAAAATCATTCTTGTTGGGAATCTAGTTCCACAGACCAACTGTCATTTGGTGTGACAGCCAAAGTAATCTCAAGTTTTGCAGAGACTTATTGTAGTGGAAATGAACAAATCATATCGAGATCCATATGCACTAAATCAAATATCTAGTCCACAACAGGATCATCGACCTGTAGTTATGTCCTTCCTCTGAACAAACTGTTGACATATTCACCAAGACTTTCACTAAGCATATGTTTTACTCTTTGTGAGATCGTATTGGAGTGAAGGACATAGTTTCTCAGAAAATGTCTTTTCTTCTTTTGATGCATTGTACCTTGAGGGGGGGGCGGGGGGGTGGTTTCCCTCTTTCCTCACTTTATTTCAGTGTTCATTAGTTGCATTCTTTTTGGGTACCTAACATGGCCTTTGTTGTCGAGACCCATTCTTCATTATCCCATAGTAATGTTCAGGCGAGATGTTGTAGATATTACACACACCTAATATATTTTTCCTTGTTTTCCTATGTTTATTAGTCATTATTGAGGGTCTCCTACATTTTAGGAACCTTTCCTACATTCTAGGAGAAAGTTCTCTTTAGTTGACTAGTGGAGTGGATTCATTCAGAGTAACTCTAGTTTTATCACCAAGTAACCTCAGGATCATCACCATGAATGCACATTTATCTTGGGATCATCACCAGGAAGGCACATTCCTTGTGCATGCTTGATCTCCTCCTCATTTCACTTTGGTCTATCTAGTTAATTGAGGACTACATGACTAGTTGACTAGGACTAGGTGGCAGTTAACTCTAGTAACTACATGTGTGTGTGTGTGTGTGTGTGTCCAGATCTCTCTAGACCACCATTATGGCACATTGGATTCTCTTGTATTACACATTATTTGATCCATTCAGAGTATATCATGTGTATTTTTATCATTCTTTCATTTGGTTAATACAATTTCTCATTCTTTCACTCCAATTTTTCTCTCTTCTTCTCACCTTTGCAAGTTGTGTATGTTCTTTTGCTAGCTAGATATTATGTGTAGGTATTCACCACATATTACAATACTAGGATTCTCACCCAAGAGGGAGATATATTTCCCTATTAATTTAGTACCGGGGGTTTCCCCAGTGTCAAAAACTCCTTACATAATGAGTACACTATAATTAAAATGATTACAAGTGCATCTGGAAGAATTGCTAAAGAAAGGATACATACACCCAAGTGTTTCACCTAGGGGAGAAATAGTACTCTTTTTGAAGAAGAAGGATGGAATGTTGGGGTTATTCATTTACTTTAGAAAACTGAATAAAGTCACTATAAAGAAAAAATACCCTCTACCCAAAATTGATGACCTCTTTGATCAATTAAGAGAGAAAAGGATATTTTCTAAGATAGACTTCAGATCAATGTACAATCAGGTAAGAATCAAGGAAGAAGACATCAATAAGACAACCTTTAGAACTAGGTATGGGCATTATGAATTTGTATTGATTCCATTTATCTAAACAATGCACCAGTTGGCTTTATGTGCTTAATGAATGACATATTCAAAATTTATTTGGATAAGTCTGTCATTTTATTCCTTGATGACATACTTATCTATTCTAAGTCTGAGGAAGAGCATGATCATCACTTAAGGTTGGTGTTGCAAGTATTAGGGGAAAATAATTTGTATTTCAAGCTTAACAAGTGTTATTTTTACTAAGAACAAATCTATTTGGAGCACATTATTTCATAAGAATTTATATCGGTATATCCGATTGAAGCCTTTACAGGATGGTTACTACCGATGAATGTTTCATAAGTTATATATTTCATGGGATTAGTGGGATACTAAAAAATATTTATAGTGGGTTTCTCTAGGATTGTTCATCCCATCACTTATTTACAAAGGAAGGAAATTAAATTTGAATGGACAATAGAGAGTAAAAAAAAATTGACTTGTTGAAAGAACTACTTACTAGTGCACCTATTTTGAAGATTGTTGACCCAAATGAAATATTTTTGGTATGTACATATGCATGCAAGGAAGGAATTGGTGGAGTCCTCACTCAGAATGGACATGTCATCAGTTATGACTCTAGAAATATTAAGGAACATGAGAGGAATTATGCCACACATGATTTGGAGCTTGCTACCATAGTTCATGCATTGAAGATGCAGAGGCATTATTTAATGGGGAATAAATTTGAATTAAGGACAGACCATAGTGGTTTGAAATACCTTTTTGAATAGCCAACTTTGAATGCTAGGAAGACAAGATGGCTAGAATTTTTAAGTGAGTATGACTTTGACATCAAGCATATCAAGGGAAAAGAAAATAAAGTTGTTGATGCACTCAACAAAAGAGTACATCTCATGCCTGCTACAATCATACAACCGTTAGTATGCATCAGTCAGATTTAAAGAGCATAATTTTAAATTTTGTTGTTACAAACCAGCATTACCTACAAGTAAAAAAAGCTTACAGCAGGAAAATGTACAACAAAAATTTAAAGGATATGAGATGAAGGAAGATGGATTACTTATGCATAAAAATATAATTTATGTTCCTAGTTCTAAATAATTTAGGGATTTGGTATTAAAATAAATGCATAATGTTCCATATGTCAAACATCTCAGTTACCAGGAAACAATTGCAGCAATAAGAAGCCAATACTTACACAATGAATACACTATAATTAAAATAATTACAAGTGAAACTGGAAGAATTTCTAAAGAAAGGATACATACACCCAAGTGTTTCACCTTGGGGAGCACTAGTACTCTTTTTTAAGAAGAAGGATGGAATGTTGAGGTTATGCATTGACTTTAGACAGCTGAATAAAGTCATTGTAAAGAAACAATACCCTCTACCCAAAATTGCAGTGTCAAAAATTCCTTACATAATGAGTACACTATAATTAAAATAATTACAAGTGAAACTAGAAGAATTGCTAAAGAAAGGATACATACACGCAAGTGTTTCACCTTGGGGAGCACTAGTACTCTTTTTGAAGAAGAAGGATGGAATGTTGAGGTTATGCATTGACTTTAGACAACTAAATAAAGTCACTCTAAAGAAAAAATAACCTCTACCCAAAATTCATGACCTCTTTGATCAGTTAAGAGGGGAAAGGATATTTTCAAAGATAGACTTGAGATCAAGGTAACATCAGGAAAGAATAAAGGAAGAAGACATCAGTAAGACAACCTTTAGAACTAGGTATGGGCATTATGAATTTGTATTGATTCCATTTAACTGACCAATGCACCAGTTGGATTTATGTGCTTAATGAATGACATATTCAGAAATTATTTGGATAAGTCTGTCATTTTGTTCCTTGATGAGATACTTATCTACTCTAAGTCTGAGGAAGAGCATGATCATCACTTAAGGTTGGTGTTGCAAGTATTAAGGGAAAATCATTTGTATTTCAAGCTTAATAAGTGTTCTTTTTACCAAGAACAAATCCATTATTTGGAGCACATTATTTCAGAAGAAGGTATATTGGTAGATCTAGAGAATATTGAAGCCTTTAGAGGATGGCTACTACCGAGGAATGTTTCAGAAGTTAGATCTTTCATGGAATTAGTCAGATACTACAGACTATTTATAGCGGGTTTCTCTGGGATTGTTCATCCCATCACTTATTTACAAAAGAAGGAAATTAAATTTGAATGGACAGTAGAGAGTAAAAAACAAATTAACTTGTTGAAAGAACTACTTACTAGTGCACCTATTTTGAATATTGTTGACCCAAATGAAATATGTGTGCTATGTACATATGCATGCAAGGAAGGACTTGGTGGAGTCCTCACTCAGAATGGAGATGTCATCTGTTATGACTCTAGAAAGATTAAGGAACATGAGAGGAATTATGCCACACATGATTTGGAGCTTGATGCCATAGTTCATGCATTGAAGATGCAGAGACATTATTTAATGGGCAAGAAATTTGAATTAAGGACAAACCATAGTGGTCTGAAATACCTTTTTGAATAGCCAACTTTGAATGCTAGGAAGACAAGATAGCTAGAATTTTTGAGTATGAATTTGACATCAAGCATATCAAGGGAAAACAAAATAAAGTTGTTAATGCACTCAACAAAAGAGTACATCTCATGCATGCTATGACCATTAGTACGCATCAGTCAGATTCAAAGAGCAGAATTTTAAATTTTGTTGTTACAAACTAGCATTACCTATAAGTAAAAGAAAGCTTATAGCAAGAAAATGTACAACAAAAATTTAATGGATATGAGATGAAGGAAGATGGATTGCTTATGCATAAAAATAGAATTTATGTTCCTAGTTCTGAAGAACTTAGGGATTTGGTATTAAAATAAATGCATAATGTTCCATATGTCGAACATCTCGGTTACCGGGAAACAATTTCAGCAATAATAAGCCAATACTTTTGGCTAGGAATGAATAAGGATGTTGCTGATTACATTTCCATATGCATGGAATGTCAGAGAGTGAAATATTATCATAGACACCCAATAATTTTGATACAACGATTACCAATTCTAGAGAGGAAGTGGGAAGTGGTAACCATTGAAATTATTACTAAATTTCCCAGGAAAACAAGGAAACATGATTCAATAATGATAGTGGTAGATAAATCGACAATGGATGCTTATTTTGTTCCTGTAAAAATGACTCATACAATAGCTAATATTGCAGAAATTAACATGAGGGAAATTACTAGGTTGTATGGGATACCTAAGGAAATTGTTTCATACAGAGATACAAAGTTTACTTAGAAATTTTGGAGAGGTTTGCTTAAAAAATTTGGTACAAATATGAATTTTAGCATAGCATACCATCCATAATCAAATGGGAATATAGAGATAGTCAACCAAGTGATTGAAGACATGTTGAGAATGTATGTGATTGAGAAGCCATCGAAGTGGGAAGATTACTTGCATTTGGTTGAGTTTTCCTATAATAATGGGTATCAAGATTCATTGAAGATTATCCCATTTGAAGCTTTGTATGGTAGAAAATGTAATACTCCAGTGAGTTGGGACAACCCATCAGACAAAGTGGTATTGGGGCCAGAATTGCTCAAGGATATGGAAGACCAGATGGTTAAAATTAAGAAAAATTTGAAGGTAGTAGAATATAGACAGAAGTGTTATGCATATAAGAACAAGACATATAGATAATTTAAAGTGGGAGAGAATGTTCTTTTGAAAGTGAATCCCAAGAAGATCTCATTAAAGTTGGGCAGTTGTACAAAGTTAGTAGCTAGATTATGTGTTCCATTTGAGATATTGGATAGAATGGGGACAATTGCTTACATGCTTGCATTTCCTGCTTCCATGAATGTGCATAATGTATTTCATGTCTCGTTGTTGAAAAAATATGTGATGATCGTAACCATGTTACTGATTGGAATTTGATTCAGGTGGAGCAAGAAGGAGAGTGTCAGGTCTAGTCGATGTGCATATTGGACAGGAAGGTTAAATTGCTATAGAATCGATCCATAGTATTGGTAAGGGTTCGATGGACCTACTATGATCCTGAAGATGTTACTTGGGAGCATAAAGATGCCATGCAGATAGAGTACCCATGACTTTTTGAAGAATTTTGAAATTTTTTATTTTTTGTTTTGTATATGCACCGAGGATGGTGCCAAAATAAGGGGGAGGGGAATGTAATACCCTAGTTTTCAATACCCAAATTTATAATGTATTTTGGAAATATGATACTTAGGTTGGTGAGTCGATATGTTAAGGTTGAAGTTCCTATAAATGTAATGCTTTGAATATTATAAATAAAATACATCGATTGTTGCAAGACACACAAGGACAAAGATAGGGGGTTATGATTCCATGAGAGAGGGGGATAAAGGGGATAAGTATTTTATTATTATTTGCATTCACCCATATTGGTATTAGTTGGGAAATGTGGTTACATGAGATTATTGGATGAAGGCCATGTGGTTCTTTATTGCATGTAAGTATATAAATACCACTTTTGGGATTTTTAGGGGTTCACCCTTTCATTATTACTCACTCATTTTAATTCCACAATCATTATTTCTATTGGTATTGGAATGGGAAATGAATTATGGGAGAGAGGAGCCATTGCTTGTTGGTTGTAAGACATTTTTTATTATCCCATGATGGAATGGATGCATGTGTGCATGAGAATAATGACAGTTGAGAGAGAATTGTCCACAGTTGAGATTCCTTGGACTTTCCAACATTGATATTTCTTGACCAGTAGCACTGGAGCCTTGGAAAAGAAGTGGGATTGTATTGCAGAGAAAGGTTTTCATTTATTTGGGTTGTGCAGGCTGAAGGGGAAGAGAGCTGGAAAACTAGGATTTATGTGTGCTTAGGAAAAATTGTGAGATCTTGATAGTTGGCTATGTGTTATAGTCATCCTAGGACTTGTCCTTATGGATTCATAGCCCTGTATCGGGGGTGACCTATTGTTGAGATTTGGAACAATAGTTTATATGTTTGGGTGGAATGTCTGACATTTGCATCCAGTTGGTGAATGGTTCATTTAAAGATAAGTGCTCTCTATGTTTTCTATGTAATGTATATTCTATTCTGTATTTATTATCTCTGAGATGTATTTACATTGTTCATGCTTGTTGTTATAGTTGTGCATGGCATGTTGGTTATTTATTTTATAGTTTATCATGCTTCTTGATTATTGCATGTGCTAGTAACATGTTTCTTGATTAATAAATATTGGTAACAAAAATTCAAATTGTCCTAAGGAGGTGAATTTAAAGGTACCCAAACAATGGGTATGTTACTATTTGATATTTAGAGTTATTCCATGGGTGACATGGCTGGACTGGTGGTCTAGGCATGTCACAAGGCACTATGAACAACTAGATAAAAAATAAATATGAAAGGGTGACAAAATTGGAATAACAAGAAAAGAGTAGGTAAGTCTTGCTATCACAGATAAATTCTACCAAGGATGAGGCCTTGAAAGTGCTAGAAAAACAAAAAACCAAAGTTACAGAAAAATCATCCCTTAAAGTAGAAAAGCATGTAATTTGGGATAGCATATCCACATTGATATTTGACAATTGGTCTCACTTCTCCCTAATTAGAGATGAGTTAGAGTTTCTCACCTCAACAAGGAAGGACATAACTAGGACAACCATTGAGCTAGAAAATAAACTTGATTTGGTGAATGACATCATAAAATTCTTGAACGGCGGGACAAAGGAGAAACTCAAGGATATAGACATTAATGATATAAAAAGCATCATAATTGTCCTTACTAAGAGAAGGCTCATGCAAAATGATGAAAACAAGCTACATACGATGATAGGGGAAGTCACCTCCTTCAAACAAATTTTCATTGAGCTCATTAATATTGGGTTGCGATCCCCATGGGATGGGAGTGGATACATACTCCCCCAAAATAAAGATTAGGATCTACTGGAAAAGAATCAAAATAATGATAATAAATTTGATAGATTACAAGTAGCTTTTTTAGGGAAAGATGTCCTAGAGATGCTAGCAGGGGATTTTGAGATTTTGCATAGCCTAAAGGGATTTTTTAAGAACCTTCCCTAGCCATCCTATGAAATATACACCAATCTAGATGAGTTGATAAGGAACATGAATAAAACTTATTTCCCCATGGGAAAGGTGTTTCATAGCATGTGTCAATATTCTAAGGTCCCCTTAGGAAGGTAGGGAAAATCAAGTGGCACACGACATGCCTAGGAGTAAAAGTTCAATAAAGTAAAGAGTTGTGTAAAACATTTTTTACCATGGTGGGATCCCTCCTTAAACAAGAGGTGTTTGTAAATAATAAAGAAGAAGTAAACAAATTCAAGAAGTTGTTTAGGGTGGATAACAAGGATATAAAAGAGAAACAAGGTGCTCTTTGCAAAAGTTGGCACTTTGGGGAATTAAAGAGTTTATTATACTCAAAGATGCAAGATCATAGATCTCAGGCACAGGCAAATGATGAAGGAATCACGACTCAATAGGTTCATACACCATGGTGCATTGAGTCTATAAACCCCATATTCATATTCTTCAATTGTAATTATCTTCTAGTAAATCCATCTCCTCAAAATATGACTGATTGTATCAGGTCTCATTAATAAAAGCTCAAATAAGTAGATTAAAACCACATTCATTGTTACTTTTTATGTTTATCATGGCATGGAATTGATTTCATTTTATATAACCAATTCTTTCCATCGTGCATGATATATTTGAATGTATGAAGAGGGTTCATCCTTTTGTTTAAATGTATTAAGTTTTAAAGGCTATATGAACGCATATTCTTTAACAGATATTGATGCATTTTGTTGCAACTATTGAATTCTTCTTTTCTTATCACGTTTTATTTCTATTAAAGACTGCAAGATTTATTCTTAGAAATACCTTGCATGTTTAATTTCTTTCTTTAAATTCATCCATCCATTCATTTGAAGTTTGAATGTCTGAATGCACATGGTAACATGCCTCTTGAGGTGGAGGGTTTTAGTCATGTATTCTAAAATTGTTTGAGGGTCAAGAAAGAGAGAGAGAGATCCAAGAAATTCCCATAGTATTTTATACACAAGCATTGATTTAAGGCTGGAGCAAAGCCTTATCTGCTAAGGTACCTTTGAATAGTTCCATAAATATCCTAAACCATCTCAAGGAACAACATATGAAATGACAACATTGTCGAGGATGAAATTTTGAAGTTATTTTTCCCTCGGGTATGACATTGTAAGCTCTGATTCTTAATGGTGAAAAAGTCTCAGAAACCTAGTTGTTAAAATTTCACTTGGAAAATCCCCAATGTTAAATATGGCATCTATAAGAAGCATACTAGAGGAAACCATGATCCTGCTTAGATTCCATTTTATCTAGATCTAAAAAAGCTCGTTACCTGGAGAAATATTAGGGAGAGATAACTTTCTCCCCCCCACTAGTAATCCTCATATATGTTTATCTCCTTATGTTGTTCATAAAGTAAGTGAATCTATAGATATAGTAGACATACATTTTTATTCACATCCTTATTTAAGGGTCCCTCAAAGACCTCTGATAGACCAACAAATTTCTCCTTTAGATTTCCCTTCTGAAGGAAGTTTCTCTTTAAGACCCTTCTTAAAATATCCTACATCTCTTATGCCTTTTGAAGCTAATAATATAATCCTTCAAAATATAATCGTTGGATTAGGAAGGCGTATATGTGGGGTAAATAAACCTCCACCCCCACCACTTGTAAACCCCTGGGTAGCAGCCAGATATGGCTCCCTAAATTTTCCTCCAAATGTCCATGACCTCCCTGACAACTATCTGAAATTTTTACCTAAATATGACGAGGACAAGGCCATATTTGTTGAAGAACATATGGGTGCTTTCCAAGACTTATAGGATAACCTTTTTTTAGAACATGATGATATATTCATGAGACTATTTGTTCATACATTGGAAGGGTATGTCAAAAAGTGGTTCAGTGGGTTACCTGTTGCCTCAATTGGTACATGGAAAGAGACAATGCAGGGAGAATAGAGACCATCTTTATTATATGATTGAGATTGGCTCATTAAATAATAAAACAAATGAAATTGTGGTTGATTTTAATAGAATATTTAGCAAACTATATAACACGATCCCTATTGATATAAAATCTTCACAACCAACAACAAAGATCACTTATGTTGGGGCATTTGAAGCTGATTTTTCCATGATGTTGAGGGAAACAAGATCCCCAAACTTTCTTATCATGCAATATGATGTAATAGATACTAAGATAAATATGATTTCATTTGCAAAAAATAAACAAAGAATGTACCAGGTAAACAAAAAAAAAAAAGTCAAAGAATAACTCGACACTTATGATCCTACTAGAGAATCTCAAGATGAAAATATTAAAGAGATGTCCATATTGATTAGGAACCTATAAAATAAAATGTCTAGGTTTGAGGTTGACGATAACAATACAAATGAATCTCCTCGAGAGGGAGGCCTTAGAAACCCTAACCAATTCAGAAGACCCTTCAATCCACAAATGATGAGAAGGGAAAGAAGGAATGAAAAATATCCCATTTAGAACACTATCAAAACCAATAATGATAACAATCTAATTGAAGATAGGATGGATGAGGAATATGTTGATTTTAAATAAGAAATTAACCTGCTTCAATATGGCAATGATGTTATTCATTTGACTCAAAATGATTATGAAAATTCCCTAAATCCTAGGAGACAGATCCTAAAAAGTGAGTTAAGTCAAGAAGATTTTTCATCATCTCAATACAAAGTGTTTGTTGATACCTACAAGAATAAATTCATAATAAATATGACCTTATGCCCAGGTAGAATTTTTTGGGAAAGAAAGTCATCCACATCCCAAAAATTCCCCTCCAAATCAGCCCAAAGATAAGGATAAATAAGTTTTAGATACTTCAAAGAAAAATGATGTTTCAGAGCCACTAAAAGGGGAAATTGAACATAAAGATGCTAACAAATGTGTTTCATAATTTAACATTGAACATGAATTATCAAATTTCAAGATTCATGTGTCTTGAACTGAATTGGATAAAAATCCCTCTTATCATAATAAAATTCAAAAAGTCATGCTTGGAATGGGACCTACAAATCAACCAAATACCTCAAATGTCCAAGATGAATGTCCTACCATTGTATTTGTACCCCACATAGATGAGAAGGAAGACTTTGTTTCCCTTATGTGACATTGAACATTCATGATAAAATGTTTCACAATTGCATGCTAGATTTTGGAGATTCACACAACCTCATACCCAAAATAGTCATGGATAAGTTAGGACTAAAGATAACCAAGCCCTGTGATGATTTGTATTCTTTTGACTCAATAAAAGCTAAGTGTGAAGGTTTGATCAAATACATGGTGGTTACTTTGGCTCAATTACCTGTCAAAAGCATTATGATGGATGTTGTAGTGCCTTATGTGCCTACTAATTATAGTATGTTTCTATCAAGAATATGGGCATGGAAGTTATGAGGAACCGTGCAAATGGACATGAACTATGCCACAATGTCATTCTTTGGAGGGTAAAATAGAAGGTTGTACATGGAAACAAAATTTTCTTATGTGATAAGTGATCAAAACAACCCCAGAAACCATCCAATATATGATGTTGATGAAAACATGGTTTGTTGTTTTTTATCAATAAAAAAGGAGTATGAAGAACCCCCTACACTTTTAGACATTTCCTCAAAAGTTTCTACAGAGGTTGACGGTGTATGGAGGATGTATTTTAATGGAGGATATTCAAAATGAGTGGGATCTAGAGTAGTACTAGTTTCTCCCACTAAGCAAGAAATCCCTTTGTCTTACAGGATGGATTTTGAGGCTACTAACAATGTGGTTGAATATGAAGATTTGATTCTAGGTTTGGAGGCTGCAAAGAAGATACAAAATACAAAGTTGGTAGTGTTTAGAGATTCAAAATTAGTAGTGCAATAGTTCAAAGGCCTCTATCAAACAAGCCACCCAAGGATGAGGTCATACATAAATTCATTTTGGAACCAGATAAATCATTTTTATGAAGCCTTCAACATGAATGTTTCCCTTAGTGAATTCAGCTAGAAATCAAATTCCCTAGCCTTGGATTCTAATACCTTTAAGCCACCAACCATCCCTCAAGTCAAATATGTAATTGGGATGAGGTACAGGCCATGTATTCCAGATAACATGAAGTACTAGTGGGTGTTTGAAGATGATAAACAAATTAAGATATGTATGAATGTAATGGATGAGTTTTCCAATACCCTCATGGATTTAGAATAAGATTTAGGTAATGATGTTATGGTTGAAGGAGAAGTTGAAGCAACCCCTAATTTTAGCAACTACATGGTTGGCCATAAATTCTTACAGCTGAAGAATAATTTTATTCCAAAGGAGCTAGAACCTTTGGAACAACTCTTTGATAGAAATGATATACCTGTTAAACCTAGTGTTCTCCCAAAATATGAAAATATCAAAGATTTTAATATAGGGACTGATCATGAACCAAAGTAGATGAAGTAGTCTAAAGGAATCTATGCTGAGCATAACCAAGAATATCTAAATTTCTCCAAAGAGTATGTGGATTTGTTTGCATGGAAGTATGAGGATTTGAAGACTTATGACACCAACATTATACAGCACATGATACCCCTAAAACCTAATATTGAACCTTTTAGGTTGAAGCTCATACAAGTCAATCCCATTTTGTTGCCTACTATTGAAAATGAAGTGACGAACCTATTGGATTCTTAAATCATAATTCCACTTAGATACTTTGAATGGCTAACCAACTTGGTTCTAGTGAGAATAAAGAGTGGAGAAATCATACTTTGTGTAGATTTTAGAAACCTGAACAAATGCTCATTGAAAGACAACTATCCATTACATAAAATGGATCACACAGTGTAGGAGGTAGTAGGTGAAAACATGATATCCATTATGGATGTATTCTCAGGATATAATCAAGTAGAAATGCACTTGTATGACAAAGAGAAAACAACATTTACAACACCCTGGGGAACTTTTATGTATGACAAAATGTCTTTTGCTTTGAAAAATGAAGGGGATACCTTCCAAAGAGAAATGGATATAGCATTTGTATGGGAAAAGGACAGATCAATTGTTATCCACTTGGACAATATGACTATATATTCAAAGGCTAATAAAGTCCACATTAAAAACTTAAGACAAACTTTTGTTAAGTGCGGGAAGTTTGGCTTGTCCTTGAATCACAAGAAATCTCACTTCACCGTAAAAGAAGGAAATCTTTTGGGCTAGATAGTATCCAAAGAAGGAGTCAAAATCGATTCTGAAAGGGTTAAAGCTATCAAACAAATTGATTTTCCCAGAAATAAGAAGGAATCCCAATTCTTTTTGGGAAAAATAAAATTTCTTAGGACATACATCCCCAATGTTGTTTAAATAATGAAGAACATCACTCATATGTTGAAGAAATACCATGAAATTATATGGACTATTGAAGCTAGAGCATCTTTTCAAAAAATGAAAGAAGCTTTAGAAGAATCTCCAGTCCTATTTATCCCTAATTATGACAAGGATTTTCTCATATTTTCTTTTTACTCTGAAAATACTATTGTTGTTGTGTTATTGCAAAGGAATGAGGAAGATCATGAGCATCACATAACCTTTTTCAGAAAAGCATTAAGGGATGTTGAATTGAAATATAGTATCATGGAGAAGAAATCTCATTCTTTGGTAGTAGCCATATATGACCCCTTGGATTTTCCTCCAAATGTCCATGACATCACAAACAACTATCTGAAATTTTTACCTAAATATGATTGGGAGAAGACCATATCTGTTGAAGAAAATATGGGTGGCTTCCAATACTTCTTGGATAACTATTTTGTATAACATAATGACATATTCATGAAACTATTTTTCGAGACATTGGAAGGGTATGTCAAAACGTTGTTCAGGGGGTTACCTGTTGCTTCAATTGGTACATGCAAAGCCTTAAAATTATCCTTTATGAGAAAATGGGGGGAGAAGAGAGACCATATTTATTATTTGACTGTGATTGGATCATTAGAGAAGAAAACAAATGAAATTGTGGTTGATTTTAATAGAATATTTAGCAAACTATATAACAAGATTGTTGATTAAGGTTG
This sequence comes from Picea engelmannii, assembly GCA_009831015.1. Taxonomy (NCBI): domain Eukaryota; kingdom Viridiplantae; phylum Streptophyta; class Pinopsida; order Pinales; family Pinaceae; genus Picea; species Picea engelmannii. Next base: position 869,872 of record ML786677.1, read on the forward strand.
GTTGTCATTGATGTCAACCCTTGAAGAAAGCCCCATAGCACAAAGGTTTGGGTAATGGACCCAACATTGTTTGATGTAAATATGACTCATTATGGTTTTTTAATGATTGATAAGAAGTAAATATGGATGAACTCCAAAGTGGTCCCCTTATGGTGAAATCCCTCATGGGAAGACGCTTTGCGGAGTAAGAGAACCCATGCTTAATTGTGGAATAATGAAATGAAGGATAGTGAATTTGTCATGGAAACTATCCTATATGGATAGTTCTTGTCATTCCATTTCTAGTGGTATGTGAAACGTCACATAAATCCTCACGGTTAGAGAGTTATGGCCATGAGAAGTTGGAGATCCTAGGTTTGGGTAATGCACCCAAGTTTGTTTGATGGATAACTGTATGATTTTTTCTATATTTGAAGGTAATACTATTATATATGGATATTACATGTCATTCCATTTCTGGTGGTATGTGGAATGTCACATAACTCCTCACGGTTTGAGAGTTATGGCCTTACGAAGTTAGAAGACCCTCATATGTCATCTAGAAGCCCCAAAAGGTCAAAGTATTCAAAGTGGTTTAAGAGATTTTAAAAGGTAAATAATAAAGTGAAGTGATGAGTGTATTATAATTCAAAGTGAATACAAAATAAATTATTTCAATAATAAATTTAATGGAGAAATTAGAAGTCGGTTAACCCTAAAATAAGGAAAGTGGGCCAAGTGACCTAGAAGATGTTTTTAAGGGAGCTACTTGGAGAGTATAAATAAGAGGCAAGGCTCTCTCATTTTAATCACACTTGAGAATATTGAATATCTATAGGTTTATAAGGTAACCAAGGATATATAAGCCAAATGTCTAAGGGAAGGTGAAGAAAAGAAGGCCGAAATGCAAGGAAGGATAAATTCTTTTGATGGTGTTTTTTAAGGTATGTTATTTACAAGTCATCTCACCATTTTCGCTATAATTTTTTTTATATAATGATTAAGACCATGAAATTTCTATTCCATTGTGAAAATAGACCCAAGTATCTGTGCTAAAAAATTGAGCTTGTGGGTCATTTTATTTTTGGAGTTACACTCCGTGGAAAATAAGGTTTGTGGCTAGTCCTAAAACTAGTCAAAAACAGACCCCAGGGGGCAGCTCAATTGGCAAGTGCCGTGATATGAAGTGTTATGTTCGACGAGGTTCCAAGTTCAAATCCCCCCGACTTACCCATGCCTACGGAAGGGGCATACGTATGGAACCTGGAGGTTATAGTGGTAGCGGTCGGAATCGACCCCGTGTCATGTGAGTACGAGACCAGCCCAGTTGCCGATTCCGCCAGTCATAAAAA
>ML786677.1:891078-922067 GCA_009831015.1 Picea engelmannii
CCCCCAGTAATCCAACAAAGATCCCTATTGATGTAAAATCTTCACAACCAACAACAAAAATCACTTAGGTTGGGGCATTTGAAGTTGATTTTTCCATGATGTCGAGGGAAAGGAAATCCCCAACCTTTTGTATCATGAAATATGATGCAATAGATATTTAGGGAAATATTCTAGAAAAATTAAACAAAGAATGTATCAAGTAGACAAATACAAAAGGAAAGTCAAAGAAGAAGTCGACACTTATCATCCTAACAGAGACTCTCAATATGAAAATATTAAAGATATGTCCAGATTAATTAGGAACCTATAAAATAAATTGTAAACACATTAGATTGTATTATGATTTGAGATTATTTCCCAAAATACAATTGTTATAGGTGGGTTCCTATACTTTTGGACAGCTTGACTTCAAGTCACGTTTTCAGGGATTTTGAAAAGGCGTTTACAATTCTTGATGATTCCATTGTGTAGCAAACATCATATGATTTCCAACCATATCTCTTGCAACCCAAAACTCTTCTGCGAAGGCCTCCAAAAACCCTCTCAAAGACCACGTTGTGTTTCTATTGAGAGCACGCTGGGCTTCTGCAATTTTTGAGTGACTAACTTAAAACTTGGATTATGAACAAATGGGGAGGTATTTTTGCAAACTGGAGGAGGTTTTTGTTAATCACATACCAAGTAACAAAAACCTCTCTCAGTTTTGAACCTTTCAGCCATGCATGACCGGTCATTCGACCAAACACCTAGCTTCTTCTAGCCTATAAAAGAAGGGGTAGGGGTCCCATTTGAAAAGAGGAAAAACATAGTAAAGAAACTATACCCAATTGAGAATTTCCCTTGTCCCAAACTTTATCCATCCTTGTGTAAAGAGAAATATAGAGAAAAGTAGTTGGAAGACAATTAAAGAGGAGCCCAGGACCAGTTATGAAGAGTAGTGCCAATCACATATTGTAAGTTTACTCTTGTGAAGATTAATACAAAAAGGAATACTTTTCCCTTCCCGCCATATCATGTGTTCAAGTTGAATGTTTATTTTATGATATTGTCACAACTAACCCAACAATTAGTATATGAAATGCATGTTCGCAACTTTTTGTTTGTTCATGTGTGAATGTAGGACAACTTTGGGAGGAGGCTTGCAATCGAAGAGTGAGTGAAAGCAAAGGGATCAACATCAAACGAAGGACTTAAGGTAGAGTTATCGAATCTCATTTTCCCCTTTGTATTTAATGAATGTGGGGTTTTGTGTTGGGAGAATAGGAAAGAGTAAAAGACTTTGAAATGGTCATTTTTTGTATGCATGATCAAATCACTTAAAGGCTAAGTCCATAGGAGGGATTCCCACCCACAACAGAATTGGCAACCATACTGGGGATCTCTAGGGTTTCTAGAAATATCTTTTCTTGGGTATTTTTAAAAAACTGGTTTCATTCCTTATTTTTAAAGTTTCTGCAAAAGTCTGAGCTAACATAGATTCTAGTCTTCCATACTAGTTACCTATGTTTCTTTGCTTGACGACATTTTTTTTACGGGACCCACAGAGGTACACATGGCCTGTATAAGGTATGCGCACGTGTACCCATGCCCTACCTTCACACAGCTTGCATGTACATGCTAGCTGAGGAAGTGTCATTCGCATGTGTGATTTCAGAAAATTTTTGTTTAAAGCGAGGCAGTCATCCTCTCCCCTGTCAAAAGTAATCCTTCTCAAAGGTTTTCTATAAATCATTCTAGTCTTTGTTGTTTTCAATTTATAGCTTAGGTTCCACCTCGGATTGGTTTTATTCTATGCATTTTTCTTTGAATTGTTTTCTTTTTTCTGTCAAAGAGAGTTTCTGAGTCTTCAGGATATTTTGGTTATCAATACCAGTAGTCTCTGCCAGTGCTTGATTGCTTGTCTTTACATTTTTAAATAATTTCATAAGTACACATGGCATGTATAAGTTCTGCACGTGTGTACACGCACCTGACTTTACACAGCTTGCATGCACATGCTTGTTGTTGAACTGTCAGCAACATGCCTGTGGAGAAACTTTTTTGTGTAAGGAGAGGCAGTCATCCTTTTCTTTGTCAAAAGTTTATACCTCTCAGGATTTTTGGTCTCTGTCATAGCAGTCATCAACTTAGGTTTGATCACAACAATAGATTTCTTTTTCATTAAGAAGTTTTTCCTCAAAATTTTCCTTTTTTAGGGTTTTTAGACAAGTGTGAGAGTCCTTTTTAATCTGCTTGTGTGTTATTTTTAAAGTGACTCTTTGCGATATGCGCTTAGACCAAAAAAAATTCTTGGTCTTTACTTGTCAATATTTTTCCTTTTTTCTTTGTGAGCATTCAAATAAAAAAAAAATTCTTTTTGTTTGGTTAAATAGTTGTTGGTGTGCATTAGTAACCAAGAAAAGTCTTGCTTTCATAAGTTCTTGACGATTACTTAGACGATAAGTAGCTTGTAGTCGAGTGAACTTTTTTTTTGAGTTTGTTGTTCAAAGATCTTAGGAAATTTTATTTTGAAAAGTTGGTTAAAGCATTTAAAAGAGCAAATTTGAATTTTTCAAGAAGAAGTTATCTTGTTTCCTGTTTTCTATTTATCTTTCTTTTCATCTCTCAAAACATCACTAGTTTCACTTTCATAACCTTTGACTTAAGACAAGCCATTAAAATCAATGCTAGATATAAAATTAATTAGACTTTTAATGTTTGTAGGGTCAACCAACTAGTTTAGGGTTAGGGTCTTGAATTAGGTTGGAGAGGAAACTCTTCAAGGCCATTAAATCAAACATTGGAGTCTGAGTTAGGGAGTGTCCAAGTCCAGTATTGTGAAAGTTATCCAGGACCCCCCTCTAACACAGGGACTAAACATGAGGTCACATGTGGAAAGGTAGCGGAGGTAACCCATCGAAATCCAGACCAATCGTAGTGGAGAACACATATAAAGGGCTTGTCTTGGGATTCTGTTGATTTCATTTGCCACGGAGATTCGTGGGTATCGAATTCGTTCGAGGTCTTTAGTTGTCTTCTGGACCACTTTATTTTGATACCCTTGACAGGTTTTAGGCTTGATACCCTACTCATTGTGGTCTACTCGACTATCAATTGTACCCGCTTGGTGACTGTTCGCGCACTAGCAACCTAGTTGCCTATTTTTTTTAGTGACATACACAAGTGACTGCGGGGGTATACCACAGTACCTAGGACAGAAATCAGGCCATGCTTTACATAGTATACCTGAAGGGTTTTTCCATTTTCGAGTTTCACTTGCACTGGTAAGTTGCTCTAGTGTTGGTTGTTGTAACTGTTCTTCCAACTAGTTTAGTGTTTGCTTGTTTTATCTTGTAGGGATTTTTTCTAGTGTGTATTGTTTTTTGTTAAACGAGTAGAAAGCCATAGAATTTCATTGATATTCTCACACAGTGGAGGATCAAGAGATCCGCCAGTCATGAAGGCTTCTGGGCCTGCCATCGGTTACACTGGATCCACCCTCGCCACCTCTAAGGCGAAAATTGGACCAACAAGGGTATTTTGAAGCAACCGGGTCACAATAAACTATACCCGACCAACATTCGAAGGTACAAACCATTTCATACCTTAGAGAAGAATATCTTGGTCCATCCAAAGCTCCAACCACTGATCTTTCGGTACCCATCCTTGTACAACTTTCTCCTTACGATCGTCGGATAGTATCACACGCAACAATGGAAATGAATACTACCACTCCTTTCAGGAATTCTCCAATTTCCATTATGGCTATCACCACAGGGGGTGTTCCACCTCCTAACCCACCCTCGTCGGTCCGAGCCACCATGGTCTCGACTGCCTCTACCTCAAGCAATGGTTGGATTCCTTCTTTGGTGGCAACCACTTTTCCTTTCACACAGAGTGCGACAGGCCCTCCGTTCTCATACGGGATGCCTAGCTCAGGAACAAGTCCTGTACTTTCCTCCCCCACTTTAAATACTTTTGGTCTAGGGGTAGGGAGATCTAACACTCCTCTATAAGGACCCATAGGGGGCACTTCATTTCCATTTAACACTTTCCCTCACGGAGGAGGTCATATACCTTCTCTATCCCCTTCACTCAGTGGCGCTCATCATCATTTTGCCGGGACGAACACACACCATAGTTGTTTTGGAGAAGGGATTCAAGGACCACCTTCTCATAATATGTTGGTAGGTTTGATACCATTTTCTTTGTTCGGTGCGTTTGGTAACAACACTTTCTCGTCAACTTCTTTATCGACTGGGGGCAACCCTAGTTACGGACAACCTAATCCTATGCAGGGTACTATTTCTGCACAGGGGGGAAAACCCAGGAACATATTCCACACCAGGACCTTGGAATTCTTGGCAGGGATCAATTCCCTCGTCAGGAACATCGATCGAGGGAAACCCTTTCCATACCCAATGGAACCCCAAGCAAGGTGTAGTACCTATGCCCATGGGATCGGCATGGGGAAACCCTTCCCAAAGTCCTTCGAATGTCATGCATGCCCAACCATCCACACCCTATTTCAGGAATCTTCCGATGATGTCTCCTCAAATGAAAAATTTGTACACTATTCATGGCCATGGTTTGTACCGAAACTTGGGCCAGCAACCCAACTTTTCCTGGCAACTTGGTGCCAATCAAAGTCCAGGTCCATTTTTCCATGGTTATCAACAACAACTAAAACTACCTTTCTTGGCAACCTTACATTTTCCAGACTTGACAAGGTTTTTGAATGACCCCATCTGTCAAGATCCATGTTGGCTCCCTATGCCGAACAAATTTCCTACAGACATACCAAAGTTCAAAGCCAAGCCTAATGAAGATCCAGGGGATTATGTGACCACCTTCCATCTTTCATGCTTGTCTAATTCGTTGAAAGACAAATCTATACAATTGCAATTGTTTCAACGCACTCTCATTGGGAGTGCTGTGAAATGGTACATCGAGCTCGACCTCTCTAGATATTCTTCCTTCATAGAATTGGAAATGGAATTCCTAAACCATTTCCAATTACCTGTGAGATACAACGCAGGCACAGAATTGCTGGCCAATTTCGCACAGACAAAAGAAGACCATATCTCTGATCAGATCCAAGAATGGAGACATTGAAGGAGTTTGATTAAGGTACCTATCCCACTAGCATTCCTTCTTGAGTGGTTCCTCAAGTCTTTGGTCCCACAGCTATCCAAAGACATTGCAACGTCGGGAGTGTTTTATGAAAAAGACGCCATCATGAGAGCTCAACATCTTGAGCTAATCTATTCTTAGTCTAGTTTACTGTACGAGATTTTGGCGGATGCACCATGATCCATACTTGATAAAACCAGACAGAGAGCAAGACCACATGCCGATGGTATTGTAGGTTCAACACAAACAAAGCCTGCTAAACAACTAACAAAACAATTGTAGCAATTGTCTATACAACACATAGCGGCCAGCCAAACTACTATTTCAGCTGTTCCCCCTACCCAAACGTCGGAGGTACACACTGTGAAATCGACAAATCTGAAGGCCACCCAGCAGCCTGATGGAAAGAAAAAACAATGTAAGAAAGGTAAGGGGGATAAGAAACCCACTAGTAATGCTGGTGGGGAAAACACCGAGAAACGAAAGGTGAAGTATCTGTGTAACCTATGCACGAAAGATCACCTGACCCACCAGTACCCTCGGCTTGCAGAGGCTCAAAATTTTGTGTCATAGCAGTATCCTGCTGTGTTAATGAATCCATTTCAACATGGGCAAAACCTAACTCAAGCCTCTACAAGCACGGAAGGGGGCAGTTAAGGACCCTCTTCATCTTCGAATAATCCTACATCTGCGAATGTGTATATGATGAAAGGTGATGCTTTTATATCGACTAGAGTGCATGACTACAGTAAGGCAAGCACCTCTGAGAAAGGTAAAGAAGATGAAATCCCATCTCTTCCTCTCCAACTTGAAAATACTTTGGGAAAAACAATGACACACATCCCAAGAGGTGCGTTCAAGAAAGCTTCTCACAACCCAAATGCAAGGGCCACCCAGAACTATTCTTTGGTGGAGGATCTGTCTCAAACCCCTTGTGCGATGTCTGCTTTGGAGGTCCTCCAAAGTTTCCCTTCCCAGAGGAAAGCTTTATTAAGCGCTTTAGGATCTGTCGAGACTTTTAATTCGGGTACAATCATGTTAGATACAACTGACTTAAAACCTCATCTCCCTTACCATGTAGCATTTCAGATAGTAGTGGCTTAGCTCACAAAAACTTTTACTCGAAATATTTTCTGCATGGTGGTTGATGAGGGTGCCTCGACATGCGTCATGTCATTGACATGTTGGAAGGCCATTGTCCAGCCCATTTTGTCTTCGTCACCTACTCTTCTTACTGCTTTCAACTATCATTCATTCCGACCACATGGCATCATCCCTTCTTTCCCCGTGCAGTTAGGAGGGAAGACCATGTGCATCGAGGTAGAAGTGGTCGATGCATCCCTCGACTACAATCTCTTGTTAGGTAGGAGTTGGACCTATGCCATGCAAGCAGTGGTCGCTACAGTTTTTTGGGTCTTGTTGTTTCCACATGAGGGTTGAATCATGACCATTGATCAATTGTCTTTCTTCCGACCCGACCCTTTATTGTGGGCATCCACGGTCCCGCTAATTGATAATCCTCAACTAAGCGTCATCAACGTTGGGGTTGGTTTGTGCCCACATTTGATGGGTACTTCCGATTACCCGCCTCCTCAAAGCGATGTCAAGTTCATATCAGACCACCATAAGGTTGAGATTTTCCAAGTTTCGTCGTTTCGCACAACTTACTTCAACGATCCATGGATTCTTCCTTCCCCATCAACGACGATGGAAGGGACAGGGCACCATGGTATGTCCATGCCTTTTTTCGTGGCAGAAGCAATGTACTCTTTAGTCCAGCAAGATTTATTCGACACCGATCCAACTCCTGCACAAGACTTCGATTCGATTCCAGAGCCTATTTGGGCTCACAGTTCCCTCGCTAATACTGACACGTTAGACTTAGTATTTCCCTCAAACGAAGAAATCATTGAAGCAATGACTAGTTCGGATCAACCCTGGGATGATCTCCATCATAGATATTACTTCCTCCCAATGTTAAGCAGAATTGAAGAAGGGGAATTCACGTTGACTATGACTGGAGATAGTTCTTGTCCTATCAATCCTTTGGCTATGCACGCTGTCTATGATGAGGGTAATATGGCAACCATCACTAAAACTATACCTATTAATATCTCTAGAACCTCGGGCATCGTGGAAAATGTTTTCGTTGGAGTTGACTGTTCCCCCGAAGAGATTCAACTCTACACGAAATTATTTAAGGAATTCCGCGATGTTTTTTCTTGGTATTACGAGGAAATGCCAGGCATCAATCTGAAAATTGTTGAACATGAAACCACGACTTATCCTGATGCTAAGCCAGTTCGGCAGAACCTTCATCTAGTCAATCCTAAGAAAGCAGCAGATATCAAAGTTGAAGTAGAAAAACTACTCAAGGTAGGTTTTATCTACCCTGTCCATTTGACCCAATGGGTGTCAAATCTCGTGTGGGTTGACAAAAAACAGGGTACGATTCGCGTATGTACGAAATTCTGTGATTTGAACAAAGCCTGTCCAAAAGAGAATTTCCCCACACCATTTATTGACTAGATAGTCGATGAATGCACAGGTTGTGAGGCCTTTTCTTTCATGGATGGTTTTTTGGGATATAATCAGATACAAATCAAACCCGAAGACCAACAAAAAACAACTTTCATTTGTCCATGGGGTACATTTGCCTATCATAAGATGCCTTTTGGTTTGAAAAATGTTGGAGCTACCTTCAGCGGGCCATGTCTTTTGATTTCCATGATCTCAAAAATATTGTTGACGCTTACTTAGATGATTTAGCATCATGCTCTCGTAAGAGAACTGATCATCCCACACACCTCCGACTTATCTTTGAGCGATGTCGCTACTTCCGAATTTGCTTGAATCCCAACAAATGAAGTTTTTGCGTAACGACAGACCGTCTTCTAGGTTTCATAGTGTCAATAATAGGGATCATGGTCGATCCTCTCAAGGTTGAGGAAATAATTTCATTACCCCCCCTCCCCCCCATGTACAATCCTTCAACTTCAGAGTTTACAAGGAAAAGTGAACTTTTTGCAGTGTTTCATCACAAACTATGCCGAGATAAAAGAGGGATTTATGTGTTTACTGAAGAAATACGTTCCTTTTCATTGGGATGAAGTTTCTCAATGATCCTTCGAAGCATTGAAATGTGCCCTCACAACTGCCCCTCTGCTTCAACCACCCAATTATAAAAAATATTATTTATTATACTTGGCTGCAGCAATGGCAACTATCGGTATGGTATTAGTTCAGGAGGATGATTTTCTCTCAGAATATGTGATTTATTACCTTAGTCGAGGCTTGGTTGGACTGGAACTCAATTATTCTCACATCGAAAAACTTGCGTTGGCAGCAGTCCATGCTGTCCAACGGTTCTGTCATTATATTTTGTTTCGCAAGACCACTATTATTGCCATTGTGAATCCATTTCAATACGTATTGACATGACGGGTAATCGATGGAAAAATCAGTAGGTGGATAGTTTTCTTCCAGGAATTTAACATAGATTTCATTTCAGCGAAATCCAAGAAGTCGCTAGCCTTTGGGGAACTCATTTCAAAACTTCTAGTCGAGTCGGGTGACCTTACACCCGAAGAGTCGCCTATTCAAGGAGATATGTTTTTGATAGTATCTTCAAACCCCTGGTATGGAGATATACTTGTCTATCTCCAGACTCTGAAGTTCCATGCCTCCACTTCTCATGATGAGTGTCACCATATATGCCATCAGGCCAAGAACTATCTCATACTTGAAGATACTCTCTATCGTCGAGGTGTATATTGCATCCTTCGTCGGTGCCTCACTCATGAAGAAGAGGAAATTGTTCTTAACAATTTCCATACTGGAGCATGTGGCAATCATTTGTCTGGGTTGGAAACAACCCAAAATATTTTACGAGCCGGTTACTTATGGCCAACATTAATCAAAGATTGTATCGAATCGATCAAGAAGTGCCACCCGTGTCATATCTTCTCTCGGAAGATGAGGGAACATCCCACTCCCATGTTTCCTGTCATCACGGTTGGTCCCTTCACTAAGTGGGGGATTGATTACACTACATACAATCCTCCTTTAGCAAGGGGGCACCGTTATATCATGGTATCCATAGACTACTTCACGAAGTGGGTCGAAGCTATGCCAATGTTTAAAGATGATGGTGAGACTGCAACTCTGTTTTTTTTCAACCAGATAATAGCAAGGTTTGGCGTCCCAAGAGAGATTGTCACTAACCATGGTAGTCACTTTCAGAACCAAATGATGACCAACTTAACATCAAAGCTTGGATTGCGGCAAGAACATTCGTCACCATACTACCACCAAGTGAATGGTCAGGTGGAGGCTATAAATAAATCTCTTAAGACTATCCTACAATGAACGATCAATTCGGCCAAGTAAAATTGGCATTTGATGTTATACTTGGCATTATGGGCTTACCGAACGTCTGTTAAGACTGCAACCGGTTTCTCACCTTTTCAACTCGTTTATGGGCTGGAAGCAGTCTTGCCTATAGAATGTCAGATCTCGTCCCTAAAGTTGGCAGTATAGTTACTGCCAGACACTTCTCCACTTGAAGAGCGGTTGTTATACCTTGAGCAGCTCAATGAATAGCATCGTGATGTGGCCCTAGCCAACGAGGCTCACAAATAAAAAATTAAGTGTCAGTATGATCGGTCCGTTCATCCTCAGATTTTCTTTGAAGGCAACCTTGTCCTGGTCTATGACCAGGATAAAGACTCCTTGGGGGCAGGCAAATTCAAACCTATGTGGTTCAGACCTTTCATCGTAAAAGCGGTTCTAAAAAAGGGCGCTTATCATCTAGTAGACTTTGAGGGAAATCCTTTGGTGGAGCCTAGAAATGGGCTCTACCTCAAGAAGTATTACTCATAGGTGGGTCACCTTGGGTAAATTTTTGTAACATATGTATAGTTCCTCTACATTTTACATGTTTTAGTTTTTACCGCCCTTTTTGGTTTTATGGACGTGTCATGTTGATGTCATCCTTTTTCACTGTGGAAGATCTCAAGTGAATGAGAGGTGTTCGTTGGGTTTGCGGATGGCGCCAACCGACACACTCAGAGGCTTGCTTCCGCTGCTTGGGTAATCTACATACCTCAAGGCCAGTTGTTATCTTCAGGAGGTATCTGTTTAGGTGACACCACAAACAATTTTGTTGAATACAGTGCAGTTATAGAATTTCTATGTGATGCATTATCGCATGGTATTTCTTGCCTCCGAGTATATTTAGATGCTCAACTAGTTGTGTCTCAGTTAAATGGAGTGTACCACATTTACGATCCTACTTTATACCAATGGTTCCTTAGGGTACGTCTCTTAGAATGAAGCTTTGATTACATTACATATATCCATGTTCCTAGGAGATTGAATCAAGTTACAGACACCCTAGCTAATCATGTATTAGATTGGCATATTGCACACATGTAAAGAAAAATACACACACACATGTAATTATATTTGTAAGCTACATATGTTCCATAAACCCACAAAAAGACATAAAAATACATATATAATATCAAAATCATCAGAGTACATAGGTGGGCGCAAGCGCCTCAAAAATATGACTAATGACGAGTCATAAGGATCATGCCCTCAAAAAATATATACAAGTAGTGCACTCAGCACGTAAAAAGTCCAGCCTAACTAAGGTCTGGGCCTGTGGGCCCGGTTATAATGATCCATAGCATTTTCCAAATGCCGAAAAAGTTAGACCCATGTCCATGGTGCCCCCACTACATGAGGCTGCATAGATGGTGGCAGATCCTCAATCTCTACCATGGGGACAGTGCGAGTGAGCAAGGTAACATTTCTCTCTACTTGTCTTAGAACTCTGTCAGCCTCACCAGCTGGAATCTCTCTTGCTACTATTGGTCCCCTAGTGGAGACTAGTGTGGCCTCTGGCTGGGGACGTCGCCTGTTCCTCGCATAGTTCGTCGGTCGCACTAGCCCCACATCTGCACAAGATAGACACACATATGTAAGATACTCTGATATAAAAAAAAATGATACATATAAAAACAACAAAAAAATAAAAAAAATAACAAAGACAAAAAACAAGCTTACCCATCTCTCCTCACTCCTCGCCAGGAGGTACCGGCATCTCAAGATCTCTCGAGAATTCAATCCCAGCATAAGGGTAATCCTCTATGACTGGGATCTATCGCGACAACCAAGCAAAAAAGTTGTCATCAAAGGACTCACCGGTCCTTCCTCCCCCCTGTTGTGGCAGCAATACCTCCCATCTACATATCATGGGATAAGAGGCCCGATGCCCTCATACCACCTCTCAAGGGATAAAACTGGGCACCCTTTCAAAGAAGAAAGAGCAAAGAACAGTTCCAAACTTGAAGTTCCTCTGATTCTGCAACTGGCAGTCTGTTAGCTGCCTCTTCATACACTCAAGTAATGTGGTACTCCAATCAAAATCCTGTGCATTTAAGCACTGAACTACACAATTCATCTGTACACGGGATGCCTGATGGAAAGTTGCAGACCCAGTAATCTGCCCAATAAGCAACACAATTGCCTGCAGGGCTAAGTCTGAAATATTGTTGATCGGCATTTGCGAGCTCGTCCGGTCTGTACCCACCTCACAATGGAGTCCAATCAACTCCACTATATTGTGAGGCCCAGAGGGAAATGTACAGAAATTGACTGGTTCCCATCTCCTAGAGAGGTCAGTCAGAAAATATATGTCCTCTGTGGTTGGAACCAAAGACTACCCCTCTAGCATAAAGGCCTCTGCGTTGGGATGCCAATAGTCAACCAAGGCATTCAGTAACCTAGGTTGTTCTTGCATGAAAGGACACAGGAAGAATTTCCACAATCCACATTGCATCAACAAAGCAACAACATTAGGGTCTTCCCAACCTAGCGCACTAATCTCCTCATGCTCTTATTCTCTCCAATGCACATACATCCTGCACATGGGAAAAATTTAAGAGGGTTAACTCTTGCTTTTATAACTTTTTTGCAATACATGGAGGGTCTATGCGGGCTGTTGTGATGACAATCATGTGTACATGCGCTCTGACATAAGTCAACATGAGTGTACATGCCCGTTTTCATAAGAAAGCCCGCGTGGACCTAGGGTCAACCTTTTGAAGGTCGACACCCCCCCAAAACATGAAATAAAATACATAAAGAAAGATTTGAATTGCAAGAGGAGAGATTTTATACTTATTTTTTCCAAGAAGATGGTTGTTTCATCCACCGAGGCTCCCGGAATCAATTGTTTTCACAAAGGGGTAGTTTTGGCTTTTAGTCAATTTCTGAATTAACAATGGTGATAATGAGTTGCCAACTTCTATTTATAGAGGTTTTTGGCCTTGTCAATTTTTGGACCCTTATGTCATTTTTTCTAAACTAAAAATCATTTAAGATGATTCAAGAGTCTTCTTTGGATGGTTATGGGAAGTATTTCTTTGGGTATTGAGAAATTTTTTGAGATTTGGGGCGTTTTGAAAGTCCTTTGGTAAAAAGTCATTTTTTCCAACTCGTTGCATTTAAGTTAGGATTCCACCTCCACTTTCTGCATCTCATTGTCTTTTCCACTTTGCCATAGGATCGATCCCACCAAGTTGCAACATGGAACCATTAGTGTTGCTTTAGAAGTGTCATAATTCAGTGGTAGAGCTTACCATAACATGGATGCCCTAGGTAGATCCTGGTTGCATTATGGTGTCCATGCTGTCACTAACAACTGTAGGATCGAGAGTCCCTATTAGCTTTTCCTGATGATGAGTTTGAGCCTCATTTGCATGATTCCTTATCAGTCTTGACCTCACCCTCAGGACTCCCAAAAAACATAATGGGTCTTCTTTTAAGCCCTTTTTAGACCCTCTAAACATGAAAATATTGTCAAGCAATCTTGTGGCCTTTCACGCTCGTTAAAATGAAATTTGAAGTCACGTCTATCTGGTGGTAGTTTACCCCTTTTTTGGTTCGGATGGTCATCTGTACGAACAAAGGTATACTCTAGAAGCTTCCGCTCTCTAGAAGAGTATTCCCGTGTATAATTTTAACCCTTTTTTCGGGCCTGAGGAACTAAATTTACGAAAAAGGAACCCCCACAGAGTCCATAGTTTAAGCTGATTTCAGACTCCCTAAAATTGAAAAGATCATCGAGTGACCTTATTCCTTCACACTCGTTAAAATGGCCCAGAATAAAATTCATGACGGAGTCCATAGTTACGCTTTTTTCGGACTCCTTAAAAATGAAAAAAATGCCGAGTGATCTTGTCTTTGTCACACTCATTAAAATGGTTTTGAATAGATGTATTTTCGGTGTTAATTTACCCCTTTTTCGAACCGACTAGACTACCTTCGAAAAAGGTACCACAGTGGAGTCTTCTTTTATGCTTTTTCAGACTCTCTAAAGATAAAAAACGGTCGAGATTACCTTCTCTGGGCTCATTAAAATCACATCGAAGGACGTTACCATTGTCTGTCTTATTAAACGCATTTGCATACCTATGTCTTTGGTCTAATGCCGGCTCTATGTTTCTCTCAACTGAACCATCTGAAGCATGCCTTATACACAAGCCCTGTAGCACTTCGCCTCTGTGTCTTGACACCTTTGGCCCCAAGAGGGATTTTTTCCCGAGTGTCCTTGCTTTGAACATCAATCTTGTCCTTGTGCCTTGAACTCATATGTTTGCGACACTCATTCCTCCTTTGTAATGTAGCATGATTTTATTCTTTTCGAAAAATATTGAAAAAGACAAAAAATATCAAATATACCCCAAAAAGAGGAAGGGAAAAGTATTTTCTTTTTTATTTTGGCAGCACAATGAGTCTCCCTTGGACAAAGCACATCCTTTCGTTTGTTTTTCAAGACCTGGGATTTAATATGACCTTAGGAAGTTTTTCTCGCTACATTGAGTTGTGTCCTCCTCGGTTTGGTTATTCTTCCAAACATATGGAAAATTTACGTTGCCTCCTACATCATGAACTTATGTCAATTCCATGCTGACTGAGTCTCATCATTTGTCATGCTATTGTCCAAGGGAAGTTTTTACCAAGCCTGAGTCGGCCCCTCTGTAGTTTGTCTCTTGCCCTCTCGTCTGGCCATCCTGAAAATCCAATCAACTCTTTGTTCGAAATCAATAAATCCTTCAGTATGATCCTCAAGATCCTCTAGTCCATGTCCGACAAGTCGTCGAAGACCTCTGGGTAGTGAAGTCGTACACTCATATTACACTCCTACCTGAGTTTTGAATATTTTGAAGTTGTTGCTCGAGCTCTGAAGACCTCATCTCCAGCCATCAAGCCTTATCATCTTCTAGAAGATGGATACTCTACATGTATATCTTTTTTATTTTGATATGTAGCTCCGTTGTGTATTTCTCATGGCTACACTTCATATATTAATATGACATGGATCTACAAGGTATTTTATTGGTAGCCGTGATTTTATTTCATCCCGAGCATGGGTATGCCCGCCTCGGTGAGACAATTGTTATTTTGCAAATGGCACCTCCCGATTTCTGGTCCCTGGGCTCACTTATTTGGAATGTTGGTGAATATTGATAATGTATTTCGACCATCAAATCCTCTTCTGAACTCACACATTAGGGGGCATCTGTTATAACCCTAATTTGCACCAGAAATACTTACCTGGTATCAGGCCATCTCAGATTCCTTCTTTTCCAAAACACTACTGAACAACTTTTCTTAAAAACTCTCTTTATAAAGGCCCACGTGCCCTGCTTCATTACTACACGTGTGTACATGCTAGTTGTCCCAATACAACCTGCGTGTACCTACAAAAGCATGAAAAAGGAAAGTTGTTGACGGAACACACAACTTTGAGTAAGTTAACTAATCCTTTTGGCCATGCATGGCCAGTCATTCGACCAAATACCTAGCTTCTTCTAGCCTATGAAAGAGGGGGTAGGGGTCCCATTTGAAAAGAGGAAAATCATAGTAAAGAAACTATACCCAATTGAGCATTTCCCTTGTCACAACCTTTAGCCATCCTTGTGAAAAGATAAATATAGAGAAAAGTAGTTGGAAGACAGTTGAAGAGGAGCCCAGGACCAGTTTCGAGGAGCAGTGTTGATCACATATTGTAAGTTTACTCTTGTGAAGATTAATACAAAAGGGAATACTTTTCCTGTCCCGCCATATCATGTGTTCAAGTTGAATGTTTATTTTATGGTATTGTCACAACTAACCCAACAATTAGTATATGAAATGCATGTTCACAGCTTTTTGTTTGTTCATGTGTGAATGCAGGCCAACTTTGGGAGGAGGCTTGCAATCGAAGAGCGAGTGAAAGCAAAGGGATCGACATCAACTGAAGGACTTAAGGTAGAGTTATCGAATCTCATTTACTCCTTTGTATTGCATGAATGTGGGGTTTTGTGTTGGGAGAATAGTAAAGAGTAAAAGCCTTTGAAATGGTCATTTTCTGCATGCATGATCAGAGCCCTTAAATGCTAAGTCCATAGGAGGGATTCCCACCCACAACATCTGGTTAGAGGTAGGGTAGTGTAGGAAATAAGATCGCTTCCCGATAATTTTATTTCCTTCAGTTTGCAGTAGGTTTATCAATCATTCTGCTTAAATAAGAGGCATATTTTGGCAGTGTTTCAAAGGTTAGTTGCACATATGACTCCATAGCCCAATGGATAAAGAAACTGGAACTTCATGTTCTTGGAAGCTCACAGGGAGCATGCCATCCCCTATGGAGCCATACGTTAACACATAAGATTGTATTATGATTTGAGATTATTTCCCGAAATACAATTGCTATAGGAGGGTTTCTGTACTTTTGGACAACTTGACTTCAAGTTAGTTTTTCAGGGGTTTTGAGAAGGCATTTTCAGTTCTTGATGATTCCATTGTGTAGCAGAAATCATAATATTTCCAACCATATCTCTTGAAGCTCAAAAATAATCTGGGAAGGACTCCAAAAATCCTCTCAAATACCATGCTATGTTTCTGCTAAGAGCACGTTATGCTTCTACAATTTTTGAGTGACGCACTTAAAACTTGGATTATGAACAAAATGGGAAGGTATTTTTGAAAACTGGAGGAGGTTTTTGTTCATCACATACCAGAAAAATAAAACCTCTCTTAGTTGTTCAAAAAGTGTTAGGGTTAGAGAGATATTAGACACAAAATATGTGCTACGGAATCACCTAGTCAGACACACAAACGACGCTACCGAATCTGCAGAGTTATTTTAGAAGTGGCGCTATGGAATTTCTTGTAGAAACTACTGTTAGATATTTGATCATAAAACCAAAATGACGAAGTGGGTTTCTCTTAATTTTGTTTTGGAGGAATATGATATCCTTTTTTACGCCCGGACCAAATTTCATCCGGACCCAGTTTGGCATTTGAGAGAAACAATTAAAACACCAGTGTGTTGCGGAATGTGTTGCCAACTCTCTATTTTGCATAGTTTTTGGATATTCACCTTGTTGTGAGGTTTCCACCTGTCAAGGAGGGTTCAAATGACTTCTTATGGACCATTTAGATGTCAAGGGACACCTGCAACTAAGTTTTAGCTCCATTAAAGACCTCATGCAGTGAGGTGCAAACAATTTATTAATGACTTCCAACAATTTCTTGAAAATTAGCACTTTGTTAGATTTTTGTCTCTTTGATTGTTGCCACCTATCTCCAAGGATTAAAATCCAATTAAAGAGATGGGATTCGACCTCCTAAGGATATTTGGATGTTATTTTCTATTTAATGAAGGAGAGATCTCTTGGAGAAGGGTTGGATTCATGAGCCAAGAGAGGCTAGAGAGAGTAGGAGCAAGCAGTTTCCCTATGTGTGTTCATTTGTAAGACTAAGGGAATTTTATCATGTAAATATTCCTGACATTGAAGATTCATGAGATTTTTTATATCATATTGTGTTCTCTTAGTTATCCATCTTCATTTCTATCTTTCTTGAATGAATTATAGCTTTTGAGGATCAATGGTTGTATTTGATTTATCGATTCTTAAGCAGCAAAGGGTTTGATGTAATTGCCTATAACTCATTGTGTTTATTAAATTAGCTTTCTAATCCATTTTGCAGAGAGGATATTTGTTTAATGGATGATCTACTTTATGTTAACTTATCCTTTCTTCCATATGCCATCTTATAATCCATTTTTCTGATATGATTTTCAATTTCCTTCTAACTTTAGGGTTTTTGTGTGACTCCATTGCCCAATGGTGTAGCCTATTGATATGCAGTTTGTTGCCCTCTCCCTTTATTTCTCATCTTGTTGATCAACCTATTCAAACCAAAAAATTATCTTTTACATTCTGATGGGGTGTTGAGCTTACACTTTAGCAGTCCAAGTGTGACTTTTAATGCTAACATAAACCATCTAGGTTTTAAGTTGATTGTAATAATACAAAAAAAATCCACAAGGGAGAGATCTTAGAAACCATAATCAATTTAGAATACCCTTAAATCCACAAATGATGAGAAGGGAAAGAAGGAATGAAGAATATCTAATTCAAACCCCTATCAAAACCAATAATGATAACAATCTAATGGAAGATAGAATGAATGAGGAATATTTTGATTTTCAAGAGAAAATTCACCTGCTTCAAGATGGTAATGATATTATTCATTTGACTCAAAATGATTATGAAAATTCCCTAAATCCTAGGAGACAGATCCTAAAAAGTGAGTTGATTCAAGAAGATTTTTCACCATCTCAATAAAAAGTGTTTGTTTATACCTTGTAGGAAGAAATGCATAATAAATATGACCCTAGGTCCATGTAGAAAGTTTTTGGGAAAGATAGTCATCCACATCCTAAAAATTCCGTCCAAATCATCCCAAATATAAGGCTAAAGAAGGTTTATATACTTAAAGAAAAAGGATGTTTCCAATCCACTCAAAGGGGAAATTGAACATAAATAAGATGACAGGTATGTTTCATCATTTAACATTGAGAATGAATTATCAAAGATAGAGATTTATGTGTCTTGAACTGAATTGGATAAAAATACCTCTTATCATAAGCAAATTGAAAAATTCATGCATGGAATGGGACCTACAAATCAACCAAATATCTCACATTCAAGTTGAATTTCCTACCATTGTATTTGGACCCCACATAGATGAGAAGGACTACTTTTTTTCCCCTTTTTATGTGACATTGAATATTCATGATAAAATGTTGTACAATTGCATTCTATATTATGGAGCTTCAGACAAACTCATTC
The DNA here is from genome assembly GCA_009831015.1 of Picea engelmannii. Classification (NCBI taxonomy): domain Eukaryota; kingdom Viridiplantae; phylum Streptophyta; class Pinopsida; order Pinales; family Pinaceae; genus Picea; species Picea engelmannii. The sequence goes on from ML786677.1 coordinate 909,387, forward strand.
CCAAAATTGTCATGGAGAAGTTAGTACTAAAGATAACTAATCCCTATCATGATTTGTGTTCTTTTGACTCAAGAAAAGTTAAGTGTGATGGTTTGATCAAAGACATGGTGGTTACTTTGGCTCAATTACTTGTCAAAAGAATTATGATGGATGTTTTAGTGGCTTATGTGCCTACTAACTATGGTATTTTTCTATCAAGAACATGTGCATGGAGGTTAGGAGGAACCATGCAAATGGATATGACCAATGCCACTGTGCCAATCTTTGGAGGGGAAAATAAAATGTTGTACATGGAAACCAAATTTTCTTATGTGGTAAGTGATCAAAACAATCCCAAAAACCATCCAATATATGATGTTGATGAAGACATGGTTTCTTGTATTTTATCAGTAAATAAGGAGTATGATGAACCCCCTACACTTTCATGCATTTCCTCAAAGGTTGCAACAAAGGTTGATGGTGTATGGAGGATGTAATTTTATGGAGCATATTTAAAAGGACTAGTATCTGGAGTAGTACTAATTTCTCCCACTAAGCAAGAAATCCTTTTGTCTTACAAGCTGGATTTTGAGGCTACTAACAATGTGGTTGAATATGAAGATTTGATTCTAGGCTTGGAGGATGCAAAGAAGATACAAATTAAAAACTTGGTAGAGTTTGGAGATTCATAATTAGAAGTGCAATAGATCAAAGGACTCTATAAAACAAGCCAGCCAGGGTTAAGGTCATACAAAATTCAATTTTGGAACCAGATAAATCATTTTTACTAAGCCTTTGACATAATTGTTTCCCTTATTTATCTCATGTCAAGAAAGATCCATCACCCTTTCAAGTTCTGAAGATGATGGATCACTTGCCATAGGAGGGTGCACTTTCCAGAGGAGGGTACACTAGCCAGAGGAGGGCACACTTGCTAGAGGAGGGAGTTTTTAAAATGAGGGAGCACTTGCCAGAGGAGGGAGTTCTGAAGATGAGAGCACACTTCTCTGAGGAGGGAGTTGTGAATATGAGGGTTCACTTATATGAGGAGGGAGTAATTGCCAAAAGGAGGGTGCATTATGCAAAGGAGGGTGTGCTTGCCATGGGAGAGTGCACTTGCCTGAGGAGGATGTACTTAGTAACTAGAGGAGGGTGCAATAGCCAAAGGAGGGCACACTAGCCAGAGGAGGGTTCAATACCCAGAGGAGAGCACACTGGAAACTAGGGCGTAGTTCAAGAGTGTTGACGGGCATAAGTGACACATCATCAACTAGAAGGTCAAATCCGAACCGAGGTTTTATAATTAACCCAAGCCATTTGGAATGAAATGACCCGACGGGTTTAATGGCTCCGTTGGCCAACTAAAGTCATAAAAATGATAAAAGAAATGAAACTAATCTAAAAATATATGATACTAAGAATATAAATTTACTAATTACAAGTGTTTAAATAAAAACATAAATATGTACAAATTATTATAAACGGTCTAAATACAACATGCATGTTTTACTTGAAATATTGCGAAATGGATGTTCTTAAAAGTATTTCTAAAAGAGATAAATAAATCACATACATTTTTTTGTTTTAATTTTGAATGTTTAAAGATCTAAAACTAATGAACACTGAGCAAATATAATTGAAATAATGATACATAAACAGTCAAATTTAATTCATGCTATCCTTATTTCATTAATAAATAATTTGATTAAATAACAAGCAAACTAACCTGTAATTAATCAATTAAATTGAGTTTATCTTCCTGTGTAATTCAAGCTCCTAATTGTCCTGCATGTGAGGGAAACCTGTGACAGAACAATGCTAATACTCCCAGAATAAACTCAAAGATGTGTTGGAGCAAGAATATAACAACATAATGATAAATGTAAAGATATGGTGATCTTATGATAATCAACACTTAGAATGAAAGGAAACTCAATTCAAAGTATTAATATTATCCATCATTTAATATCCAGACTAAATCAATAATAATCAAATGACAGATTGATCACATATAAAAAATAGAATAACAAATCACGGACTGCATCTAAATACTTAACAATATGAAACACTACATGATGATAAGACTAAAGTTGCATCAAACATAATGATATCTCATAAAAACGAGACAATAAAAGAACATAATAGATTAAGCATCACACAGGTCTAAAGCCAATGGTGGATAGCTTCTCCATATCAGTTCTCAAAATCACATGTCCATAATCTATCCCAGCAAAAGATGTCTTCACCACTAATAGTGATCACTATTTAAACTAGTTTTGTATTAACTAACTCTTATCATGCAAGATAGAGTGCAATCCCCAAAAAATAGATTGTTTTACAAAAATAGTACAACATGAAACCATTCTTGTAGGAGTTGGTTTATAAAAAATTATTACATAATAACAAAGTTTTATCAAATAAAAGAAAGAAACTATTGAACTATACAACACATGACCCAAGATAGTTTCTCCATGTAAATAACACCATAATTATCATTTTCCTGTAGATAACAAAACGAAATTATCATTTTTGTAGCATTTGAATGGAGAGGGGAGTTCATTGTGTTCTCGGGTAGGGAAAAATTGTTTCGACACAGGAAGTTTTCCTAGGTGTCCCCAATTTGAGACAGGTGTGATGTCAACAGAATTCTTATAAGCCTGTTGTGAAAGAGGCTTGACAGAGGATTCAATCACTGTTTCTTATAACGTTTCGACATCTTATACATGCTCATCAATAAATAAAAGGGCATGTTTAGTTTAAACCCTAGGAACAACATCAACAGTCAGATGTGGTATAAAAATATTAAACCATACCTGCCCTCGCACATTATAAACTGTTTCAGAATCAAAAGAAGGTTGTGCCACCGAGGTTTCAAGACGGTAATAGGAATACCCTTAGGGAAACATGTAGATTTGCAAGAGAACATGAACAGGCTCCAAGGAATGTCTTCTAGTTTAGCATTTTTGAACCATTTTTTTCCTTCCTGTGACAGTATCGTTGCCCGAGCTATAGAGTCCTCTGTGACCTCCAATTGCACATCCCCAACTTTGGCTCTAAACCCATCAAACTTTTGAGCAAAGGCCTGTGTGACTGTCAGGTTATAACCTTCGAATTTTCGGATGAAGATATCCCAACCGTGAGCCTGCAAATCATTTATGGCATCCTCGTGGGCAAGAAGAGCCTGACAACCATTAGGTTCAATTCGAACCACAGGGGCCATGGTTACTATTAAATAGACATAATAGACACTACAAGAGGGAGGGTTCATCTTCCAGTAAACAAATAATAAGGAGAGGTGTTGACACAGGGGCAGACCCAGGGTTCAACGCTCAAGAGCGCACCAACAAATCCCTAACTACCGACCTCGGCAACACCTGCGAAGCAGATGAAGCCTCACCCGAGGTAGAGGTAGGGGTGGTTGCAAGACTCAGGTGTCTACAACATTAGATGGGACACAAATCTATGATTACAACACTTATCAAGCACTTAGCACTGTTAGTTCCTCAAGATACATTCAATAACCACTTCGCTTATAAGACAGAGATTTGGGACATTCACGCTAATCTATAGTATTCAAGAACTTAGCATATACAAATGGATCAGAATGAGCATATCAAGCACTAAGCATGACCATCTAGATCAGATATAACATCCTCACATATGATAAGCACAAAGCATAAACAAATCTATCTAATCATATCAGAGCACTTAGCATATAACATAAGAACAGATCAAGACAAAGCACAGAGCACATCACATAGGGCTTACATGGTTCACCTCCACCCCGGGGCTATGTCCACCAACTCTTCTTCTTTATTATCATCCTCAAGCTGTTACAAGCACAGAGCCTCTGAAACCCTTCTTTGCATAGGACACAAGATTTGTGCAGCTCGCCAGATTCTTCTTCCTTGCGTTACAATATCAACCACACAGTAACCTGCACTTAACCTTGTAAGTCTTACATAGTTCACACAGAGCACTTACAATCCACATCCAATCACACAGATCTAACCACTAGCACTAATCCATCATCAATTTCACTAAGAAATCACATCTACTACTACTTAACTTGCCTATATTTCTATTTATAGATTACAAAAGTGGGCCTAAGCATGGGTAAACCCACGGGCCAACATCCCTTTCCCATTACATTAACCCAAAACCCTAAAAGAGGCCCAAAAGTGGACCGAGATCCCATGATCTCTACTTTTCCTGGCACTCCATCTTTGACAGGGTGTCGAAGTCCAAAACGGTCAATTATGACCAAGTGTTCCTCAAAAACTGGTCAAGGGCCAACAGCCCCCCAACACTCACCTATGACTCGTCCCGAGTCACTCAGGTCTGATCAATTTTGCTTCAAATTCCTCGAGCTGCTTCAACCTGCCATCTTGCTACTACCTCTTGCTCGGTGAACTCCTAGATGAGTGCCTCATTCACCAGCACTTCTAGCCATTGTTCTGTTGTATTCACAACCTGTTCAAGTTCTACTCCTTGGCTTTCAACTTCAGTGAACAGTCGACATGCCTTTTGTTGCACTGGTTGAATTCGTTGAGAGACTTCCATTACTTTACTCTAAAGCATGTGAATTTTTTGTTGCGTTGTGTGTTGCTCTGGAAACCTCTTCATTCTCTCTACGAGTGATAGGGCCTTCAATTGCACCTGTAGATTTTCAGCATCCTAATTAGTCTCTTTGAGTTGTGATTCCAATTGATGCAATTCTAGGTTCTCAGTTAGGTTCTCATAGATCTGTGCAATTTTGCTACTTAACTATTTGCATTCCTTAGTGAGTGCTTTAATCATTTCCATGGTGCTCCAGGCAGTTATTTCTCATTGGTCGCACACTTCTTGTGGGGTCTGTGGTATGGCCTGAAGCTCTAACTCCACGACTCTTTGTTGAAGTTGCTAAATAACTAAAGCAAGTTTCATCACTTGGCATTTGATGGGGTCCTATGCCTTATGTTCTAAGACGATCACAGAGAGAAATTCTCTATGGATTGCTTCTTCAATCCCAATCTGCTTCATGAGCAACTTCTCTTTCTCTTTTTGGATCTTCACTCTGTCTTCTTCAAACTTCGCTTGGAGAGTCTCCTTCTCCTATTGCGTTTCTCGGCATTGCTCGATGATTTCCTCCTGTTCTTTCTTTAAGGCCTGGGTGGCCTTCACTATTTCCTCTTATGCCTTTCGAAGGCATACTTCGACTGTGTCAGCAATCTTGCAGAGTTGAGCTGGTGATTTTCCTTCTTTTGTTGTTCCTTTTGTAGGGGCACAGAAGAGACTGCATGGCTAGACTGGAGAGCTTACTGTACTCCTTGGAGTGTGATCTTAATTCTGTTGTATAGTGTCTCTTGCTTAGCTTCATGTTTTTCTTTTATCTCTTCTATGTCTTCATTCATAGCTGCGATGAGAAAACTAAAGTCATCAGGAGTGAGCGTGGTCTTCATCTTAGTCACAAGTGTTGTTGGTTTCTTTTGGGAGGAATATTCTAGAGGTGAACCCTTTCTTTTCTTTATGTTTTCTACTTCGTCTCCTAGCCTTTGTTCGACTTCCTCTAAGACTTCACCATTACCTCCTTACTCTGGTGTAATGGATGTGGTATTTACAGATCTGTTGTCTACATCCTATATTTCCTCATCCTTCTTTGTCTACTTTGTTTTCTTTGTCTTACTGGGTCTAGGTGTATTCTACATAGCTTCTAGGCTGTCAGTGTCGAACACTTCTGTGGATTCTACTGGAATAAGGAGGTCCGCTAACCATTCCTTGGTGATTTCCTCCAGGTCTTCTTCTCTCAACTTGTAATAAGACTAAAGTTGTTCCTTGTTCTCATCAGCGCGTGCTGTAAGATATATAAAATGGCAGTCTGCACTGAACTTTATCAAAGGTCGAAACCTATGTAAAGTGTTTGGGGCCATGCGAGGCTAAGACTGGATGGCGAGCTTCAAATGGGTGTAGTATGTATGAAATATGACGTTGGATTTCCACTACTTGTTCATGTCATTCGAGTATCATAGTGTATTGAAATTCGAAGCCAGTGGTTCAAAGGGGTCAATGTCAGGGAAGGTTGCACCTTCCGGTAGCTCCCATGCAACGAAAGCTATAAGTATCAAAAGCCAGCTAAAATGAAATTCATGCCCCTGATCCTGGGCTTCTCTGCAATCAATCTCCAATTGATTCACCAGGTACTTCACCTAGTTAATTTGTAGTCCCTCTGCGCACTTTCCTGCGAGGTCAACTACAAATTCGGATACTTGCGTGGGTCGATTCTTGCATACCAACTTCCCTGTGATCAGTTGATAGGTGAGGCGCACTGTGCCACTTTAAATAGAAGCTACTTTGTAGCGTCGTAGGCCTTTCTCAACATCTCCATAGGATTCTTTGATATTCTAAGCAAGAGCACGATCTGTGGTCTTTCCAGGATAGTAATCGTGGGGATCAAGGCCCTGCATGCTAAGCCCATTGATCTGGTTGATCAACGCTGGATCAACTATTATGCAACGGTTTAACCATAAGTATTCTCCATTGTAACTTTCCAATAACAGCTTCACACAAGAATTCACCTCCTAGTGTCTGTCGAAGTGCGGTATCTTCATAACATTGAGCAGAGTGGACTGTGCAAGGTTCATCATCCATTGTTGAGGGACAATCTTCAAATTCTTGCCTTTGGTTCTAGTTAGATACTTGTATGGGGCAAGTGTATTGTAAAAAAAATTTTCGCTCAGGTTGAAGCCACTAAACTTCAACGCTGTGATCTTTTCATCATCTGCGTAGACTGTGCATACTCCTTTCGGTAGGTACACAGTGACTAGAGTGTACTCAAAGTCTCTAGGCACACTATCTCTGTTGATTGCACCACTCAGAGGTGGTATGTAAGAAGGTAGGATAGATGGAACCAACTTCACATTGGCCATATTGTCTTTATGTTTGGTTATTCTTTCTACACTGATTGGGGATGCTCCTGATCAAGCATTCGATGGGGAGGCTTGCACTCCTCTCATCGATGATGCATGTAAACTTGTAGACAATCCTTGCTCTATCATGACTCTTTTGGCTCTAAGGCTAGCGAGTACCTCTCTTACATATTCTTTAGTTGCACTAAATTCATCAGACATATACGCTCACGATCAATAGCTCGGGTTCTCAAAGTAACATAGGTACTGCAGTAAGGTAGAGAGTAAGGGTGGAGTAATCATTGTTCACAATTCAAGTAGTCTGCAGGATCAAATTCATGATTTAGCAAAAGTGTCTTCCATGCATGGAGCGATGGATTAAGTAAGTAACTCTGTAACGGATTTTTTTCAATGGATATGGGGCTTCCTTAACACTAGTTCTATCCATTATGCTATGGTCTAACGGTATGGTGATGAGCTATCAATTCTTTTCGATCTGTTCGGAGCGGCAGTCAAATGGATATATCGGCCTCCAATGGCTATATTGCTTCATCACAACGAAGTGACCCATGTCGTTGTTCTGTTATTTCGGCGGAGATCAAATTTTGCAAATTTTCTTTACGAGCGGTTCCCTCTAGAACCCTCTGTAGCCTGTCGATCTGAGCTCTCTTTTTACTTAGATTTCTATCCTTTTTCCCCATGAGCTTCGTATCAGTAGTTATTTTCTCGTTTTGGTTCTTATTTTCCTTAGGTATAGTCACTTCGTGTTGCCGAGGTTCTTTTCCAAGACTCAGGAGAACTAATTTGTCTGTATCTGGTACAGATACTTCAGTATTTTTTGAGTTCCCTAACTCTTTGACATCTGATCTTCTAGTGTCAAATAGATTTGATTTATTCTCATGTTCCTCAATCAACTGTGCAATCCTTCTGGTCATGAAATCTTTTAGCTCTTGTCTCTGTTGTTGTAATACCTTTTCTTCTTCCTTCTTTCTGGCTTGATATCTCTCAATCCAAGGTTTTCCAAGTAACATAGTGAAGGGATCATTGTCCTAAATAAATTTGATAATCTCAAAATCTTCTTCTGTCGAAGTTCCATTGACTGTCATAGGTATCTGAGCGATTTTTCCACATAACATCACCAGTTTTCCTCTGAGTAGTCCTATTTCTCCTACTGAAGGAATCATGGCAGGCTTCCATATAGCTTCCCAGGTTCTTTCTGGCATAATGTTCACTTGTGATTCTTCATCAAGAATACAGTCAATGTCTAAGTCACCTATCCTTACTTCGATTTGTTCCTTTTCTTTGAATATCTATGGTAATCAGACATGTTTATGTTCCTTCAGGGTTTCTTTCATCTTTATTAATATTTTCTCTAATTCTTGTTGGGTTTCTGTTATTTCTAGGGCTGTCCTAGGGTTTTCTTCATGCATATTCATTCTTTCAAGCTTAGCAATCATTCTAGGGCATTCAAATACTTCATGGTCCAAATATTTGCAATAGAGACAACTGCGTTTTCCACCAGGGGATTCCTTAGCTAGATGGCATGGTTTTCTACAACCATAACATAGGGTCAATCCTCTATTTCTCTTAAATGATCCCCAACTTCTTTTGTACTGTGCACCAGGATCATGGTAGTTAGCCTGCAAAAAATTCTTTCTAGGATCCTGCATCGATTTGTTAGTCCAAACATTCTTTCTATGCATAGGTATAACATATCTATCATTATACTTATTAGATCTATTCATATCAAACTTTCTCTCTTGTATTAGCGCCCTAGGTTTTAAGCTAGGACCAAATCTATCAAAAATACCTAGATCCATACTTTAGAAAAAAAAAATTCCACTTATGCACAAATATTTTAGATCTAGAACTTTTTTACCTTTATCAGAGCAAAAAGATTATAGATCTTAACTCTTTTAATCAGAAAAATCCACTTTTACCTTTCTTAGAGTACAAAGAGTTCAGATCTTGCTTATTTTCTTTAGTATCAACCTCTTTTCTTCCAGAACTAACCTCTTTTCTTCATATCTGACCTCTTTTTCTTGGCAAAAAGATTCACAGGTCAAGTAGAACACTACACACTAGGGAAATAGATCTACGCACAGAGCTTTATTTTGCACAAAGTTCCCAGCAATCATAGTTTCAGGTCCCGACAATGGAGCCATTTGTTGGCATAGCAGCAGACTTAGGGTTCAACGCTCAAGAGTGCACCAAAAAATACCTAACTAACATCCCTTTCATCAACACCTCCGAAGTAGATGAAGTCTCACTTGAGGTAGAGGCATGGGTGGTTGCAAGACTCAGGTGTCTGCAACCTTAGCTGGAACACAGATCTGTGATTACAACACTTATCAAACACTTAGCACCATTAGTTCCTCAAGATACATTCAATAACCACTTCGCTTATAAGACAGAGCTTCACAGCATTCACACTAATCTATAGTATTCAAGCACTTAGCATATACAAATGGATCAGAATGAACATATCAAGAACTAAGCATGACCATCTAGATCAAATCTAACATCCTCACATACGATAATCACAAAGCATAAACAAATCTATCTAAGCATATCAGAGCACTTAGCATATAACATAAGAACACATCAAGACAAAGCACAGAGCACATCACACAGGGTTTACGTGGTTCACCCCCACCCTGGGGCTATGTCCACCAGCTCTTCTTCTTTATTATCATCCTCAAGTTGTTATAAGCACAGAGCCTCTGAAGCCCTTCTTTGCATAGCACAGAAGATCTGCATAGCTCGTCAGATCCTTCTTCCTTGTGTTACAGTATCAACCACACAGTAACGTGCACTTAGCCTTGTAAGTCTTACATAGTTCACACAGAGCACTTAAAATCCACATCCGATCACACAGATCTAACCACTAGCACTAAGCCATCATCAATTGCACTAAGAAATCACATCTACTACTACTTACATTGCCTATATTTCTATTTATAGATTACAAAAGTGTGCCTAAGCGTGGGTAAACCCACGGGCCGACATTCCTTTCCCATTACATTAACCCAAAACCCTAAAAGAGGCCCAAAAGTGGACCTAAATCCCATGATCTCTGCTTCTCCTGGCGCTCCATCTTTGATAAGGTGTCGAATTCCAAAACAATCAATTATGACCAAGTGTTCCTCAAAACTTGGTCAAGGGACAACAAGAGGTCTGTGAAAACTGAAATAGACTGATACTTACGAACTTGGGTGATTGTCATGTTTGGTGATTTAAGTTTGGAGTGATAGAAAACCAAACAACCTGCAGACCTATGAGCCATTATGCAAATGAGGATTAAACCTCAACCACTATCACATGCCAATTCGAATAATGAATGAATGTCATTAAATGTATAGGATAACAGGTTGAGGTGTATTTGTGGGTACATCAAACCTGTACCAAGTGACATGAAAGAGATATGATTGATAGAGAAAAGAGCATATATCAATTGTTAATCCAAGGTTTTGTGCATTCATGCATTTCAAAAATTAAAACCAAACAATCAACGATAGATAATCCCATAATACATAAAAATGTGGCAGTGGATTTATCAATGAGCTTATAAAACTTAAACTTAGCAACATATAGGTTCCCTTAAGTGTAATCTCTTTGGTAAAAGAATATAAGAAAAACATAGACTGCATAATGATTACTCAAGCCCAGTTTTTTTGTTTGAATTTCATGCTTGTAGTCATGAAATTTAAACAAAATAAACAAAAATTAAAATGAAAAAATCATATAATGAGCTCACCCAATACATCTCCTTGAAGCCAAAAGACAAAATCATTTTTAAATGTAAGGAGGAGGCAGCTACACAATTTTTTTATCTCTTTGTGATGGATTTTAATTATGATAAAATTTAACAAAATTGGTGGATGCCAACAATGGCAACACACTGGACGAAGCAGTTATCTCTGCATCACCAGAAAATTTATGTCAGGGGCACAGATGAAATAAATTTTTAGAAACAGTCAACGACAGATCAAGTGTTCCGATAACAACTCATAAAATAACACAGTCATAGCATTGGATGCATTTCTGAATGACAATGTAATTTGGTACCTTATTTCGATCACAGGTGTAGCAATGTTTATACAGATGAATTCAATACCGTTGACAGGGCCACTGTTACCAGCAGGCGTTCATAGCCTCGGAAGGGATGTCATTTAACCCTCTCTAGTACCTCTATCCTATCCAAGATTCATCCATTCACGATAAAAAAATATTTACACTTGATCAACTCAAAATACATACCTAAGGATCTTCTTAAACACGGCATTGCTTCACTGCCAGCAGGCTTGTTGAATACCCCAACGAAGTTTCCATGGTATCATGTGTGCATTTACCCACTGCCAACAGAATTGTTGAGTGTCCTGATGGGTTTACACACACTTCCCACACATTGTAGTGCTTCCAACTCTCTAAAATTTGCTTATAAATTTCCAGAAACTTCATGATATTTAAGAGAGCGGGGTGATACTAAAAATCTCACAATTTGGTAATGAAAAGTTTAATCATTTACAAATTATTTTTCTATTTTGATGACTTTCATCATGATTTGGATAATTATATTTCTGTAAGAAATCCTCTCTAGGATGTGGAAGCACACTGAGTTGTTCTCATTAAAATAGGGGTGGCGTTAGAAGTTTTTTAAGGATACTCGCGTCTTCCTGTGATTTTAATGAGAAACCAAGAACATTGTTTGAATAGAAACTTACTTCTGCTAATCTGAGTTTTAGCATTTACTGGTCAAGTGCTTGAGATGTTATCAACTGCTGCTAATGTGTAATGATCCCAAGCCAAATTCTTTCTTGGAATCACTAACTACTACTGATTTATTAAGTTATTAAGTGCACACAAGATTTATCAACACGTGGAGATCACAATATATTCAAGATGTAGAAGCACAAGCAAAGATCTGACCTTTTATTATGAGCAATGTAAGATCAATACAATAGATGGTCGATCTGGCATAAACCTCAGATGGTCGTATAAGCAATAGATATGAGCTGCTACAAAATGCTCCCGCTAATACAAAATAATGCCTCCAAAGGCTGAATAAGAAATGAAGATCAATACAAGCAGATCTGAGTGCCAAACTCTCCAGCTGAAGAATGTCACGCTCCAATAGAAGGCTGAAACCCTCAATAACTCGACCCTGCTGCCAAAAGTGTCCAATCACTCTAATAAATATGCCAATTGATAGATCGGGCAACTGCAAGGAAAACCCAGATGTCCAAATTCCCAAATCCACTCTCAAACTCCGTATATCTGAATTCTCCACTGAATGGTGTGCCCCACTGGATGACTGAAACCCTAGCTAGTTTGACCGTGATGAAGGAGATCTCCAAATGACCTGAAAATCTCCAAGAATATAGATCGAGCGATGGTAAGAACAACCCAGGTGCCCGAATCTCCAAGATCCCTCTCAATCGTTGTAGATCTGAAATCTCCACTGAATGGTGCACCCCACTGGATGACTTAAACCCTAGCAGGTTTTACCCTGATGAAGGAGATCTCCAAATGACCTGAAAATCTCCAAGAATATAGATCAGGCGATGGTAAGAACAACCCAGGTGCCGGAATCTCCAAGATCCCTCTCAATCGCTGTAGATCTGAAATCTCCACTGAATGGTGCACCCCACTGGATGACTGAAACCCTAGCAGGTTCGGTCCTGATGAAGGAGGCCTCCAAATTCTATGAAACTCTCCAAGAATATAGATCGGGCTATGAGAACCCCATGGGAGAAGTTTCAAGCTCAGATCTCAAGCAGATCTCCCTAGATCTGAGTTTTACTGAATCACCGGACGT
>ML786677.1:922117-1028181 GCA_009831015.1 Picea engelmannii
TTAACTCCCAGGGTTAATCTTCTATTCTTCTGTTGAGTTATCTTTTACTCCTTTCCTTTTCCTTTCTTAAGTCAACTTAAAAATATAAATTTTAACTTCTTGACTTTTTCCCCCCCCTTCAGTGTGAGACTATGACCTAGTGGGGGTGCCCAGGCCAATGAGTCTCCTCATTACCTCTCTAAGAGGTGGGGGACATTACATAATGACTGATAATTTTTATTCCCTTCAACAAATGAAATGGTGACTCAAACATAATTATTTAGAAAAAAAATCGAAATCAAGAAAAATGAAAAGAACAAAAATAAAAAACAGAAAAGAAAATTAAAAAAAATATTTACAAGAGGGTGGATCAAAAATCATCAAGCGAAATACCTCTTGAGAGCCAGGCCATTCACTGGGAAAGTGTTTGACTCTCCCTCCAAATTATGCAGATGAAAAGAGCTAGGACCCAATTTTTTAGAAATTACAAATGGTCCCAGCCACAGGTTTTGGAACTTGGTATGTTCCCCCTTACCCTCATTTTTTTTGTCCCACTTGAGAACCAAATCCTGAACATCAAAATTCCTATCAGAAGATGAATTTTCATTAAACCAATTCTTTACAATTTGTTGGTGTTGGTCAAGTTTTTGTTTTTCTTGTGTTCTTACCTCTTCTAGTTTTAATAAAGCATTTATTCAGTTTTCTAGAGGAGGGAAATCTTCTTCTTGAACTTTCAGCGATAATTGCAGAGAAGGAAGTATGACATGTGGGGGGAGGATGGTTTCTCTTCTGTAGACGAGGAAGAAAGGGGAATTACCAACGGAAGATTTTGGAGTTACCCTATCAGCCCAAATTGCATTATACAGTGCATTGTGCCAATTCTTGTAGTTTTCTAAAACTATCCTTTTAATAATCTTGATTAGATTCTTATTTGTCGATTCTGCTAGACCATTCCCTTGAGGGTAGTAGCTGGCATAATACTTCAATTTAATCCCTTTTTCTAGAGAGAAAACATTTATATCAAGGGATGAAAAATAAGAGGCGTTATAAAAAACCAGACATTCAGGAACGCCAATTCGAGTGATGATATGGGAGTTCAGAAAAGACACTACCTGATTTGTGTTGACCACTTTTAAACGTAAAGCTTCAGACCATATTGCAAAATAGTCTATTGTTGTGAAGATGTACTTGTGTTGTTGCGAAGAAGAGGGATTGATTGGTCCTATGATGTCTAGGCCCCATTGCTAAAAAGGTTCGTCTACAGTAACCAGTTGCAAAGGAAAAGATGCCTTTTTCACCCATCCTGCAACTTTTTGGCAGATTACACATTTGCGGGATAACATATGGGCATCTTTAAAAAAGGTAGGCCAATAGTATCCAACCCTTATCACTTTGTGGGAAGTGGTATCTCCACCAAAGTGACCACCGGCCTCACCAGCATTAAGTTCAGCCAGCACTCTTTCAGACTCCTCCTTTTGTGAACAATGCAAAAAAACACCATCAAAGTTCTTTCGAAATAATATATCATTGCTTAACTGGAAAGATGCAGATTTAAGCCTAAGTGCTCTTCTATTTTTGGGATCAATATTTTGGGGAGAATATCCATGTGTTAAATAGAATCTAATGTTCTCATACCAAGAATTGGGTTTAGCTTGTGCACAGTTGATCTATTTTTCGTTATGTTGATTTATAGTTGATGTGTTTATTTGACTTTCTTGTTCATCAACCGAATCAGCCACTAGTTTACAGAGGCCTTGACCTCTAACAATTTGGCCAGGGGTTATTTCAAGGTCATATTCCTGTAGTGATGTCATCCAATTTTCCCTTTTCTCACCCAACTCTTTTTGTACTAACAGGATTCTTACAACGGGGTAAGGAACAACCACTTTGGTTCTGGATTTCAACATGTATGACTGGAAGAGTTTCACTATTTTAAAAACGGCATAACCCTGTTGATATATTGCGGAGTAATTAAGTTATTCTCCTTTAAAAGAAGAGCTCATGAAGGCAATGGGTATCTCATTGCTTTTGGCATTTTTCTGTGTAAGCATAGTAGCATAGGATCTATCATATGCAAAAGTGTAAAGAGTGAAATACTAAGAAAAATTGAGACTCATCAAGGAAGGGGATTCTATTATTTATTTTCTAATTGAATCGAAAGATTGACTTTCTTGTGGTCCCCATCAGTACAAAACATCATTTTTAATTAAATTTTGTAGAGGTCAAATCATTTCTGAGAAACTTGGGACCATGGATGATTTTAGGGGCTAAATTTCGCTCATGGGCTAATTTTCCATGGTTTTTCAAAAAATGAGATTCGCTATTTTAAAAATGATTCGCCCAAATTCTATAGGATAAAATTATTTTACCTTAAAAATCGCCAAAAATTTATAAAAACTATATAAAATCCTTATAAATTTGAATATTTTTACAAAAATATCTCCAAACATTTATAGTTGGCATATGAAGGATTAGTAAGATTACATTTTAAAATAAATTTCTATCCTTAAAATCATCCCTACTTGGGACAAATCTTCTGAGAAAGTTAATCTTAACCAAAAAGGATTACATGGATTTTTTGGAAGAAGGAGGAGGAAGTTTATCAATGGCTTGGGTTCTCTCAGGATCAATAATCATTCCATCCTTAGACACTATAAACCCAAGCAGTTTACCTTGCTCTACCACAAAGATCGATTTCTTAGGATTGAGAGATATGTTGAACTTGCGACATCTTTCTAAGACAACCCTAAGGTGAGACAAGTGATCTTTCTTGTTTTTTAAGAAGATAGTGACATCATCAAGATATACCACAACTGACTGGTTAATGAGGCCATGGAAAGCAATATCCATTGGTCTCTGGAAAGTGGCACTCGCGTTTATCAGTCCAAAAATCATTTTCCTGTAGGCGTAAGTGCCCCATGGGGTATGAAAGCTAGTTTTAAGCTAGTCTGAAGGAGACATAAGGACCTAGTTGTATCCCAAAAAACCATCTAACAAAGATAGTCTTTAGGAGCCAGACACCTGTTGTAGAATTTGTTCCATAAGAGGAACAAGGTAGTTGTCTTTATCAGACGCTCGGTTTAAGTTCTGAAAATCGACACAAAGTTTAATTTCACCACTTTTATTCCTTACATGGACTAAGTTAGACACCCATTGAGTATGCCTAACCATAAAAATTATCTTTGCAATCAGTAATTTATTTAGTTCCTTTTTAACGGTAAGTTCCAATTTAGGATGTATTTTCCTCAATTTCTGTTGAAAAGGATGAGTCTGGGGTTTCATAGGGATTACATGTTGTATGATGTTTGGATCAAAACTTTTTAGGTTGTCATACATCCAAGAAAATACATCT
Source organism: Picea engelmannii (assembly GCA_009831015.1). NCBI lineage: Eukaryota > Viridiplantae > Streptophyta > Pinopsida > Pinales > Pinaceae > Picea > Picea engelmannii. The sequence goes on from ML786677.1 coordinate 925,449, forward strand.
TTAAATTCTTTAAATAATTTTATGAAAGCGGATCTTTCTTGCTCGGAACATCCCTTTCCCACATTAATATTTTGAGGATTATCTCTCGTTCCTAGATTAACCGTTTCATAGATCAAAGCGGAACTATTAGTTTTGCAATTGAATACCTCTCTAAACTTGTCCTGCAAGTCATAAAATTTTTCTAATCTCACAACAGATCTGGGAATAGAGTTTACCAGATCGGATGTTGATTCAGGAGATTATGGATCAGATATTACCATGAAGTCTCAGAGATTCTCTTCATGAGTGCCTTCATCAATGACTGCATCCTAGAAGGTGTCTTCCATATGCATAAAGTTGAGGATCTACTGGTTATCATCAAATACTCTCCAATTTGTGATGTTATTCGGAATCGACAGCCTGAATAACAATTCGACCGAAAATGCGTTAGGAGAAAAACCTTTAGCGGGAAAAAACTTAGAAGCAACATTGGCTAGTAGATTAGCTTTCGAGTTACTCATCCTAGGAATATAATTTATATTAAATGCTATAAATTTATGCATTAAACTCCATACCTCGGTTTGGTAACTTTTCAGATGCAGTGAAAAATAGTGTATTACATTTCTTAACTATTTGACCATGAATTCTGAATCACTGAATACTATCAAATTTTTCACGTTTATATCTAGTGCTTTCCTAAGTCCTTACAGAAGCGCTTCATACTCGGTTGTGTTGTTAGTACATTCAATGATCCAGGTGGATATCGGTGGCCACCCACCTTTTCCAAATAACTCAAAACGGCTTTCTGGCAATTTTGGCAATTTACTATTTTTAGCAGGTTTTAACTTTCGGGGCCATTTTGAGGGCCCAAATGAAGGTTTTTTGAGATCAAGGTTCTCAATGATAGCCAAAGGAAAAATTGAGCCCCAAAAATGAATCTCCTCGATGATACCTTCCCAACGAGCTATCACACGCCTAAAACGAAGATTGTATGCAAAAGTAACGACCCTGGGAAGTTGATGTACTCACTTACCCAAACAGGGCCCACATGACTTTTGGCGCTTCATCTCCTAGGGTTAGGTTTTTGGATGTTTAGGACTTTTGGCATTCCCATTTATTGTAAAATGGCCTTCAGAGCCTCATTGTGATCATCTTCTTGCGAATGCGAGTAGCCGTCACATCTCTTCTCAGAGATAAGCTGCCACCATTCTAGCGAGTCTTTCACTCTGTATTTTTACAGTCTCTGTACATTTCTTTGATTAATAGAAATCGTGTATTAATGTATGTCTGTGTTTATTGTTGCATCTCTGATAAATTTCTGTTATATTATTGAATATCTGCAATATCTCTGTGCATTTCTTTATTATATCTCCGCTCTCATTTCGTGCCGAAAATAATCTGGATCAGTGGTATCAGAGCAGGCTGCTCTTGATCCTTTTTTCAATGCATGTCCCCGACGAGGTCCGAGTATAGAAAGTTGGGTCTCGAGCTTGTCTCTCTTGAAGACAATCGCTCTCGCACACCCAATAAACCCTCAATGGCGGAAGAAAAGAAAAACGATGGAGCAGACGATCCTATCAATCTGTTGCTTGAGCAAGCTCTCATGCGACAAAGGGACAAAATGATGGAGAATTTTTCCCACATCCTTCAACGCCTGCCGATAGCATCAGGCGCATCTTCATCAAGCGGCCACTTTGGAGGCACCTTGCCTTTCAAGGTACAAGTTGATTTTGATATTCCTGTATTTGAAGGACAGATAGATGCAGAAGCCCTAGAAAAATGGTTAACTCTACTGGAAGGTTATTTCTCTGTTCACAATTTTTTCGACAAAGAAAAGATCACCTTTGCACTCCTTAAAGCNGTCAAACATTGGTGGGAAACTTACTGGGAGCAAAGTTCCACAGAGGAGTCTAGAATATATGGGGCCGATCCCACTTGGGATTTTTTTGTGGATGCAGTAAAAGAACAGTATTATCCTGTTGGCAACTATGAGGACCAGTACATGAGATGGACCACACTGCAGCAAGAAAGGGGCCAAGCAGTTTCGGAGTTCACCAATACCTTCCATACCTTGCGCACCAAGCTGGGTATCAAAGACTTCGAGCGACATTTGGTTCTAAAATACCGTGGGGCTCTACATAGATACATCCAAACTGAAATGGATTTTCTGGATATCTCATCACTCGATGCTGCTTATCGATATGTTGTTAAAATTGAGAAAATATTTAAGCACCAGAACAACCGGGAATTCGAGTCTACAAATCTGCAACAACCAAAGTATGACAAAGACGGCTCGAACAAACAGTCTCCTGAAAACCAGTCCAAGACACAGGAAAAGAAGGGCCACGGGAAGACAAAGAAGGACACTGGAAAATGGTGCGAGTTCCACAAAATCCCTTGGCACAACACCGATGAATGTCGCTCAAAATAGTCATTGGTGGCCGAGATCAAAGATAAGGAGCCAAACCTTGATTCAGAATCTGATTCTGAAAATAATGGTAAAAGACATATCATTGACGCAGACCCCACTGCTATTGTCGTGACCGCAAAAATTCAACTAGAAGAACCAACAGATCCTGAAGAGGGGGAGCGCCTTTTTCATTCACAGATGTGGGTGAAGGGGACCCCCCTGCATTTTATTGTTGATAGCGGAAGCCAAAAGAACCTCATCTCAGCAGAGGTTGTAAAACATTTGGGATTGTCAAAAACACCACACCCACAGCCATACAACATCGGGTGGCTTCGCCAAGGACGAGATCTTCGTGTCAGCCAGCAGTGTCAATTGTCATATGGCATCCAACCCTTCAAGGATGAGGTATTATGTGATTTTTCCCCACTGGATGTCTGTGATGTTCTCTTGGGCCAGCCATATATGTGGAAGCGCCATGTTATTTATGAGTCTCGACCTCGTAGTATTATTGTCACTTTGGGGGGTCATCTCTACAAAATACCAGAGGTAGTTCCCACTACTGTTCCACCTAAAAATTGTCGCAAAGTAGTATCTCATACTGCAAAATTTAGCTTCTTCACAATCTGTTCAAAAAGAGAACAGAAGGACACTGCAACCATTACAGCCTCGCCCCGAGCACCTTCTATCCTACAGAAGCAGGTCGACAAGGCTGCAGCAAAATGTAAAGATTCCTTCTGCACAACATCCTCTCATGTAGCCTGACTTGTTGAACAACCTCAACCTCAATGGGTTCATTATAGACTTCCACAAACTGAGCAGTGCAACATCTCCAGCAAGACAAGCAGCTCACCTAGATGCAGATTCAACAAATGCTTTTCCCTGTCCCCCGAGAACTCAACGCAATGGAGACCATTTCTTCCTAAGGAGGGAGGATTGATCCAGGTGGATATCGGTGGCCACCCACCTTTTCCAAATGGCTCAAAACGGCTTTCTGGCAATTTTGGCAATTTACTATTTTTAGCAGGTTTTAACTTTCGGGGCCATTTTGAGGGCCCAAATGAAGGTTTTTCGAGATCGAGGTTCTAAAAGATAGATGAAGGCATAATTGATCCCCCAAAATGAATCTCCTCGACGATACCTTTCCAACGAGCTATCACACGCCTAAAATGGAGATCGTATGCAAAAGTAACGACCCTGGGAAGTTTATGTACTCACTTACCCAAACGGGGCCCACATGACTTTTGGCGCTTCATCTCCTAGGGTTAGGTTTTTGGATGTTTAGGACTTTTGGAATTCCCATTTATTGTAGAAGGGCCTTCAGAGCCTCATTGTGATCATCTTCTTGTGAATGCAAGTAGCCATCACATCTCTTCTCAGAGATAAGTTGCCACCATTCTAGCGAGTCTTTCACTCTGTATTTTTATAGTCTCTATACATTTCTCTGATTAATAGAAATCGTGTATTACTATATATCTTTGTTTATGGTTGCATCTCTGATACATTTCTGTTATATTATTGAATATATGCAATATCTCTGTGCATTTCTTTATTATATCTCCGCTCTCATTTCGTGCCGAAAATAATCCGGATCATTCAAACTCTAATCGACAAGCAATACAATTTTTATTACTTGTAGGTTTGATGAGCATACAACCAACACCTACTCCTTCTTAGGATTTGGATCCATCAAAATATAAGGACCAAATTTGTGTGTCATTAGTAGTACTTGGCTTATTCGGAAAAACTGGTGTCTGAGTATATGTTGTAATTTCAGACTGTTGTTTTGAATCAGTGATAGAGGAAATTTTAGTCATGAAATTACCAAAAAAGGTATTCATTCCCTGCGTTTCAAATGAATTTGAAGATATAACAAAAGGATCATTTGGTTAGTTCAAATCTGTCACGGTGTGCTTAAGGTAACGTTCTCTATTTATTCTGATTTTGTTGGGTTGTCCATTTTCAAGCAGCGACAAGTGAGACCAGTCTGTAGCAAAATATTCATGCAGATTTTCTGACCAATCTCTGCTTAAAAACAAACCATAAACTTCATGAATATCAACAACGATAATATAAATCACTTGATGAACTTTAGGATTGGATGATAATCTAATCATCACATTCTCAAGCTCACCGATTACTTTTACATTGGTTCAATCTAGCTGAATGATTTTAATATCAGAAGGTTTTACTTCTACATTAATTTTCTGGCATACAGACAGAGGCATCACGTTTGATGATGCACCGGAGTAAACCATACAATTATGTAAATTCCTATTAAAAATATCAAAATTCAATAAAAAAAGGGGGGGACATTTTTTTGTGAGGAAACAGTAGAATTCTACTGATTTTTTATTGTTGTCCCTGAAATAGTTTTATCTAGGTTTGCTATAGTTTTTTCTACTAGGTCCCTTTTGTCTTGATGTTCAGATTTATTTTTAGTTGTGACATTTTTAGTTTCATTTCAATCAATTTATGCTGATGTTTTGTTGCTAACATCATTCTTTTTACTGTTTTCAATGATTCTTTGAAGCATTTTCTGTGAAATAAAAAGAAATTTCAGCAGTTCAAAAACATAAATATTAGCCCTCAATTTTTTTAGATCTTCAATTAAATCATACTCTAAAACTAGGGTGGACAGACTTTCTCTAATTTCCGTTTTCTTTGACTGTTTTGGAAACACATTTTTACTTACCTCGGGAGGAGGATTATTTTGTGTTTTTCTTCTTGTGTTGTAGGGGTGGAAAGTTTCGAAATTCGCTTGGAAGATATTGTCCGACAAGTGCCCAAAAATGGGAGGAAATGAGTCCTCCTCTTCTGGTACCTCTTCTTCAACTGTATTATCAAAATTTTTAGGAGGAACAGAAATAGAATTGTCATGCGCTTCTAATATCGTTTGCAAATCATATTGTAAACTTTCGAAATTTAGACCTTCTGTGCTCGGGTTTGGCCAGTTTGGGGGGAAAGGCTTTCTAAAAGGAGGTTCAAAACTTCATTTTCTTGTGGATGCCTCCTCAGCTAATATTTTCAAGTCAAGGAATTGATTGGATAGTTTTTGGAAATCTTTCTACAGGCTTTCCAAGTCTAATGTTTCTTGTTGATTTTTAGGTTGGGGAGGCCTACTGAGAATTTCTATTTTCGTCTTAGAAGATGAAGATGTTTCAACTTCACTATTAATATTATCTTTTAAGATCAATATATCTTTCTCAATTTGACTTGCCTCCTCAAAGGATTCTAACAATGTGTTCTTTTTGGACCTTTTAACCCATATGGCTATGTTATTGTGCAAGGCCTTAGCATAATATGCAACAATTAAACTTTCGGCGAGCATCAAATCTGCAGGGATTTTGTTTTTTAGTGTTAGAAATATTTGGTTAATGTATTTCACTTTTTCTTTAAGGTTCATTTTTAATATAGATAGTTCCATAACCAAGACATCCAAAGATTTATCATCTCTAAATTTTTCCAGAAAAAAAGTTTCAAACTTTTCCCAAGAGACGATGGTATGGGGCTATTGAGAAAAGTACCAGGTTGAGGAATTTCCCTCGAAAGTATAAGGAAATAATCTGCACACTACATCTTCATGTTCAACACTCTGGAGTCTAATGTCTAACATAAATTTATTGATGTGATCCTCAGCTGATTGCTTCGAATCTAGATCAAATTTGGGCAGCCATTTCTCCGGATGTTTAGGTAATGGTTGTTGGGGTCCAGGTACAACCACGACATCTTGATCAAGCCAAGGTCTGGCAGGATTATTTTGGTTTTCCATGGGAGTTAGTGGTGTCGAAGGCTGAGATGCTTCTAATTAATAACTTCCTTCCTTTGAAGACTCTCCTCCTAAAGATGATGGAGAAGAACTAGGTGGAGATGATGGAATACCAGATCCTCCAGTTCCAAGGATAAGATTTTCAGTAGGATTGGTAGTATTTCAAGTTTCTACCATGTTTCTAGGAATACCAGTGCTTTGAAGTTGTTCTTGTAGATTTTTAAAGTCAAGGGGTTGATTGAGTTTTCTACCAGGTTGTCTAATACAGGGTAAGGCACTTTCAGTTCTTATAAGTGACTGACAGACAATTTCCTAGATGTTAATCCCTTGAGGGAGTGGTTTCACTGGTTCGACGAGAATATTGGGGTTATCGTTTGAGGTAGTTGTTGTTTCAAGTGTAACACTTGTGTCGGAGCGACTACACATTATGACAGGAGCGCGAGTGTGTGGAGGAGTCTTACGACCTCCACATGTGTTACACATTATTTTGGTCACTCTGGTGATGTTTCTACAAGCATGTGTTCAGGCTCCCAAAAGGATCTTTTGCATGAGAAACGTAACTGGTTTCTCCCTCTACAAAACTTGTTTTTAGAAGGATGTCGCAGGCTAGGACTAATATACAGTGCAGAAATGCTTGATTTTCATAGGTTGTCCTTAACCTGGCTTGCGTAATTTCTGCAGGTTTCTCTATAGACAGGGTGCGGCGGCGTTTTAAGACTAAGAAAAGGAAGAAGGTCACGAAGCTTCTAGAAGGGAATATTCTAGAATATGAGGTGGTGTCTGTATGGTTTGGATCCTACTGGCTTCTCTGATTTGGTGGGATCATCCTAGTCTCTTTAACCATCTCTCCTTCTCCTATATAATGATGGATTTCTCATGGAAAAAGGTTAAGAAACAAGCAAGCAAGATTAAGTAAAGAATTAATGAAGGAATAGGCTAAAGACTCTACGATAAATCCTATGTCAAATGATGCTTGAGGTCTCCATTTGTTTATCAAGCTATTGTGGATCATCTTCATGCAATTTTGGAGCAAGTGTGTCTGTTAGAGAAAAGGGCCACCAAAATTGAATTTAGCAACATCAAGGTGGTTTGGTTGTATCTTCCACTTTTACTGAATATAATACAACGGCCTGTTTATTTCTCATAAAATCATTCTCATTTTATTACATGACTCCTTGATCACATGTATAAGTTTTGATTGAACATACTATTGTCACTTTCACTTTGGTTGGTTTGTGTTTCATTGCAGGATCAATAGCAAAAGAGCACCAAAGAGAAGCAGGGACAACAAAGACATAAGGAAGCGATATTCAAAGGTATGTCATTTGTAACATCCCCGACCATTCCTTTTGGGTCACGCTATGCCAGAGAACTCTTACTATTCTCTCTCTACAAAACATACTATAACATACCCAGCATCCAACTGAGCTATGCCACATAAATTTTTCGAGTTGCATGCAATTAAATTACACACACAGAACTATTGTGGAAGCATTATAAACAAAATGTAAACATACAAATACATCCATAAATACACGGATTCACACTAAAATAACAGTAACATATACATGCATCATATACAGGAAATACCCATAAAAATAAACACGGATATAACCGCATATATGATAACCTATAAAAATAAACATGTAAATAACAATGCAAGATGTAAATTTATCACACAATTGGCACTTATCTTGCCAAGAATGTAACCAACTATGTGAAGACCTTCCACGAACCTCCTAGCCTTAGAACACACTATTCATCACTCTCAACAGTGAGTCACCCCCAAGATGAGACTAAACTCCACCCAAGTAAAGGGATTCCTAACTAGGATAAAGGCTCATGGACAACAGGAAAGACTCTGCCTCAGGTTCTCACTTAACTAACAACCTACATTCCCTCATTCCCCACATGCCTGTCCCACCCATGAAGTGTGCCCCTTCTCTACTCAACATTCCTTTGGTTGCCCACTTCCTTTCTGGGCTTCAGCAATAGACTAGACAGGAAGTCTCGGGGCACTATAGTTGTAGTTTAGCACCTTCAGGAAATCAATTCCCAACAATTCTCTCACCCAAAGAATTGCTCATGGGCTTGAAAACCCACCTCTTCAATATCTCATGGGCCTAACAACCTGCTTCTTCAATCCAACTCCCAAGCTAAACAGATACACCAACAGAAAAATGGCCATGGATACAAGTTCAGGTACAGTCATGAAGATACGAAAGATAGCTCAATGGGTGTGTGCATTCCCATGGATGATTGAATGGATGACTGAATGATAGAAGGAATGATGGGAAGCATGATGGAAAAGATGATAGGAAATGAACTAAGTCCCAACAATATGTATGCATGTCCCCAACTTGACACTTGTCATGTTGGGATCTACTTTGGCCCAATTGTCCCCAACTTTAGAACTTAGGATAAAATAATTATCCCTACTTTATGATTTAAGAAATATTAATATAATATTCCTTTTTGGATTAAGCTCTCTAGATTAGCCCCTTTCCTTAACTTAGCCCCTTTCCTTTCCCTAACTAGTGGAGTTTAGTCCCCCATCTCTTTTATCGTGGTCAGTCTACGCGCAGCGATGCATTTTATATTAATTATAGACTTGTACAAAAACAGGCTCACTGGCCTTTAACATCTAGGCTCTCTGGCCTAATCAAAACATAATCATCCTAGCTTATAATAACTGGATCACCAGCCTATAAAACATAGCATATACACAAAGGCTCACTAGCCTCACAATCGTGCACCCTTAAGATGTTACGCATAGTATCTGGGAATGTGCACACTTCATCATTTCACTACGCAGTATATGCGCGCACTATGCCATGAAAAATGCATACAAAATGATGTCAAAACAACTCACCATCTTAAGTACATTTTCATCTAGATTACAATTGGGCGCGGCCTAGGGATATTACAATCCCCTCCCCTTATTTATGCACTGTCCTCAGTGCATCATGTACTCATATACAACAAAATTTTAAAAATCCTCAAAAAGATGCGATTATTATTCCCGCATTGCATCCTCATGCTCCCAAGTAGTGTCCTCAGGACCATACTAGGTCCATTGTACCTTTACAAGCCCTATGGCTCAGCTCTGGAGCTATTTGATTTTCCAGTCCAGAATGCGTACCGGATGCACTTGAAAAGTACCTTCTTGCTCCACCTGAATCACATTCCAATCAATAACATGATTAGCATTAGGTACATATTTCTTTAGCAATGATACATGGAATACATTATGAATAGACATGGATGCAGGCAATGCAATCATATAAGCTACTGGACCAATCCTCTCTAGGATTTAAAATGGTCCACAATAGCGAGCTGCCAACTTTGAAAAATTTCCCAACTTTAGTGAACTTCTGTTATCTTTCACTTTCGAGAATACATGACCACCCACTTTAAATTCCCTATGAGTTCTGCCCTTATCAGCATAAATTTTCCGCCTGTCTCGGGCAACCTTTAAATTTTGTTTTATTTTTATCATTTGCTCCTCCATTTCCCTAAGAAAATCTGGCCCAACCACTGCTCTATCTGTTGGGTTATCCTAGCTTACTGGTGTGTTGCACTTTCTGCCATAAAGTGCCTCAAATGGGCTCATCTTTAGAGATGCTTGGTACCCATTGTTGTAAGCAAACTCTACCAAGTGTAGATAGTATTTCCACTTTGATGGTTTATCCATCACATACATCTTCAACATATCTTCAAGTACTTGATTCACCCTCTTTGTTTGTCCATCTAATTCTAGAAGATATGTTGTACTAAAATTCAAATTTGTTCCAAATCCATTAAATAATCCTTTCCAAAATTTTGAGGTAAATTTAGGATCTTTTTTCAGACACAATTGTCTTTGGTATGCCATGTAATCTGGCAATTTTCCTTCATATAAACATCAACAATGTTGGTTTCCTTGTGAGTGAGCTTAACTGGAATAAAATGGGCAGCTTTAGTAAGCTTATCCACCACTACCATGATAGAATCATGTTGTTTGTTTGTTCTGGGAAGTTTGGTGATGAAATCCATGGTTACAACTTCCCATTTCCACTCAGGAATGGGTAATGGCTGTAGCAAACCAGTTGGGTGCCTATGCTCAGCCTTTTCCTTTTGACATTCCAAACATCGGGAAATAAAATCAACAACCTCTTTCTTCATGCCTTGCCAATAATATTGGCTTTTGATAGCTGTAATAGTTTTCTGATATCCTGGGTGCCCAGCATAAGGCACATTATGAATTTCTCTCAATATCAGATTTTTCAATTCATTATAATTTTGTACATAAATTATTCCCCTGCACATGATAATTTCATCATTATCTAGCTTATATTCCTCATTTTTTTGTTGCAAAATACCTTGCTGTAATTTTGCCACTAATTCCTTGTATTGCAAATCTGATTTGGCAGCCTCTGCAATTTTGTCTTTCAAATATGATTGGTACATGCTAATGGTTCTGGCATGCAATTCATGCACTCTTCTATTGAGTGCATCAGTCACTTTGTTCTCTTTTCCCTTGATATGATTTACATCAAAGTCATATTCACTTAGAAATTCTAACCATCTGGTTTGCCTAGCATTTAGAGTTGGCTGATCAAATAAATATTTCAGACCATTGTGGTCTGTCCTGAGCTCAAACCTTTTCTCCATGAGGTAGTGTCTCCATTTCCTCAAGGCATGCACTATGGTTTCCAACTCTAAATCGTGAGTGGCATAGTTTCTTTCATGCTCCTTCAATTTCCTTGATTCATAACATATAACAAACCCATTTTGAGTGAGGACTCCACCAAGTCCTTCATTACATGCATATGTGCATACAACAAAGTCTTCATTTGGGTCTGCAATCCTTAGTATTGGAGAACATGTTAATAATTGTTTCAAGTGTTGGAAACTCTTTTCACAATCCAATGTCCACTAAAACTTCACAGCCTTTCTTTTCAAGGAAGTGATTGGGTGTGCTATATTTGAAAATCCTTCAATAAATATTTTGTAGTAGCCTGCAAGGCCCGTGAATGATCTGACCTCTGTCACATTCTTTGGTGTTGACCATTCTCTAATGGATTCTATCTTCTTAGGATCCACTGTTATCCCATCCTTTGGAATGATATTCCCCAAGTAATGAATCTGATTCTGATAAAATGAGCACTTGCTCAATTTTCCATACAACTGATGTTCCCTTAATACTTGCAACACCATCTTAAAATGATGTTCATTCTCTTCGTCTAACTTAGAATATATAAGAATGTCATCCAAAAAGACAATGACAAACTTGTCTAAATATTCTCGGAAAACACCATTCATTAAGCACATGAAAACAACTGGTGCATTTGACAACCCAAATGGCACCACTGTGAATTCATAAGGACCATACCTTGTCTTGAATGAGGTATTGCTGATATCTTCCTCTTTAATACTTACTTTATGGTATTCTGATCTGAGATCTATCTTTGAAAATATCTTTGCATCCTTCTATTGATCAAAAATATCATCAATCCTTGGCAGGGGATACTTGTTCTTAATAGTCACTTTATTGAACTATCTAAAATCAATGCACAATTTTAATGTCCCATCTTTCTTCTTCACAAACAAGACTGGGGCACCCCAAGGTGACACACTTGGGTGTATATACCCCTTCTTAAGAAGTTCTTCAAGCTTCATTTGCAACTCCTTCAACTTTGGTGTACTCATTCTGTAAGGAGTCTTTGACACTGGAGCTGCTTCAGGCATTAAATTTATAGAGAAATCAATGTCTCTCTTTGGGGATAGTCCTAGTACCTCCTTGAATACATTTTCAAATTCTTCCAAGACTACATGATCTTCCAAATTTGGCACCTTATCTCTAGGTGTCTCTTCCATATGTGCTGCAAATATTTGACACCCTTTCCTGTAACATTTCTTCAGCTGCAATGCTGAAATTTATCTGATGGTTACTGCCCTAGGAATTCCCTGCACTTTCCTTAGGGTCCCTTCCTCATCCAAGCAAGTAAATGCCTTGTTTTGACAGTGTAGGATGGCATGATGTTGGTCCAACCAATCCATACCAATTAGATAGTCATAGGAACCTAAAGGCAAGATGTTCAAATCTTCCCTAGTGTTCAGTCCATTCATTTCCATAAGACATGACTTAACCATCTCATTAACTTTTCTTTTGGCTCCTGTAGCCAGCTGCACCAACCAAGATTTCCCATGCTTGCTTCTTGGCAAATGGAAACTTTCCACCATATTAGGATCTATATAACTATGACTAGCCCCTGAATCAATTAAAGTAGCAATGGTTTGGTTGTTGATCATACCTTCCACTTCAATCATATGTGATTGATATTCTACTTTCTTGTTGTCCAAGGCTGCATAGATCCTTGGCACATTTTTTCCCATGTCCTCCATTGTTTCAGCTTGTTGTACATTGTGAATAGTTCTTTCTTTTTCACCTCTGTGAGGACAATCTTTGTACATATGAACTCCTTTACAACCCCAACATTGAATAGGTGGTTGCCTTGGCCTTTGACCCCCTATATCAATCATTCTGGGTTCTCTAGGAGTTTTTTTTCCCTGTGGATTATTTTTTAAGAATGGTGGTTTAGATCCCTCCTTCCTCTGATCCACCTTGAATTTATTTTTGTCTTCCCAATATTTTTGGAAAGTTGGCCTTGCTTTCTGCTGATAATATAGGCATTTAGTTGTCCTTATTGTCTCCTCCAATGTCTTTGAATCATCATATTGTATTTTTTCACTGATGAATGATGGTAATCCACTCAAATACCTTTGAATTTTAACTGTCATATCCTTGATGAAAGAGACATACTTCAGTAGTTCTAAAAACCTTCTCTCATATTCATCTATTGTCATACTCCCAAGCTTGAGTTCAAAGAACTCTTTCATTTTCTTGTCATAGTATCTCTTAGTCAAGTATTTCTTCTCAAAATACTTCTTGAATTCCCTCCAAGTAACACTTTTATCTTTAATGTGTTGCACCTGCATAAGTTGATCCCACCACATGGATTCCTTTCCCTTGAGTTGATAGATAGCAATTCTATTTTCTACATGAGAAGAATAATTATGCAATTGAAAATACTTTCTCATGCCCAACAACCATGTCTCTACATCTTCATCCTTCTTGTGCTCACCATCAAATGTAGGAGGTTTGATTTTTTTCATTTCTCCTCGTAGCTCATCCACCCCAGACCTCTTGTGCTTCCTGATAGGGGATGGACTTGAGATAATTCCTTCTGTCTTAATGTAATTCCTTGGGGAGTGGTGGTGATGTCTGCTAACACTTCTAGATTTTCTTTTCTCATTAGAAAGCCTGTGACTTCCTGATTTGCTTGAGCCACTCTCCTTGTCCAATTTCTTTTCTATTTTGTTCAAGCTCTAGAATAAATTCATGTTGAAGTCATCTTGTTGCTCCTTGGCTCTCATAAGCCTTTCATTATCATATTTATGGCTTTGTACATCCTTCTACAAATTTTTAATGATCTCTGCCATATTCATGTTTTCATTCCTTTCATCTCCATGTCCATTGGAGTTTGTTCCTTCCATGCCCAAATGGACATCCATCCTTATGATTTCATATTCTTAGATGAAAGTCCCTTGTGCCTCTTCCATTACTCTAGAATCTATGCTGATCTTAATCTGATCTAGTTGTTGTTAACTCTACAAAATGTGCAGCCAAGAAACTTTGTCAGGCTAACTGTTTCAATAAGTTTATGAAAAATATGAGCCATTCTGGTTCAATAATATATCAGAACTCTTTCTTATGATTTGCAGAAAAATTGAATGCCTTGATCAATTTTATGGGTTGATAATTAGATTCCACTATTCAATACCTTTCCAATGTCTACTCGCATGCTCAATTCTGAGTCTGGAGCAGAAAGTTACGGTCATTTGAAATTTTCTCATTAACGTTTTTGTTCACACTTCCACTTGGCACAATTATGCGCTGTAATTATGCATTTTTGCACCTACTCCATTGGAATTTTTGTATGATCTCAATTGGGTTTCTGCATAAGCCTATTATGGACATTCTATCAAAGTTTCACCTCATTCTGGGTTCTGAGATGCTAGTTACAGCCTACTGAAGTTCTAGGCCAATTTGTGTTTTTGGTATAGAATGTTACAGATACCTTATTTTCCATATTAAACACCTTTAACCTACCCAGAAATTTAATTCAACTCTGGGACTATCTTCTATGGTTCAATAGCTTTCCACTGACTACTTCTGCGCCTTAATCTAATTCTGGAGAAGAAAGTTATGGCTCTTTGAAGTTAGTGGGGTCTTAAAATTTACCCCTCACTGTTTAAGCTGTAAATTTCTCATAAAATCTTTGTTTGACGAACAATTTACAACATTAGAAATATCTATCTGAGCTCTTTCATTTGATCTACAAAGACAAGTGTACCTTTGGTACACCTTTGTCTAGTTTTTGAGTTGCTAAAAATGCTCTTAAGGCCCTCAAAAATGCGCTGCAAAAAGATGACTTTCAAATGATATAAAACCTCGCAGAAATTCACTGGTTTTATGTTGTTGTCCACCCTTCAAACAACTTCGCATGCACAAATTTCAATATATGCACCTGTATTCACCATGCACAACAAAAACACAAGGTAAATCGTGCTTTGTGCACCTTAAACCCACTGTGTATCACTTCTCTGTTGCACCAATAATCGCACACTATTTTTGAGTCGTGAGCCATTATCCACCGCGCACAGTTTTTGTACCACGCACCAATATCCACCGTGCGTAGTTTTTGTACCGCACACTGATATTCCATGCACATTTCACTCGATGCATTGCACCATGCCATAGTTTAGTACGTCTCTACCACGCACCAAAACTTTGCACGCACCACTAACTGAACTGTCGCGCGACAACATATACCAACATTCTGCGCACACCAACAAAACTCCACTGCACTTTGCCAATACTACACACACAACGCGTGCCATTATTATGAATTTCCACACCACACACACTTCTTATGCGTATGCACACTATGCAATTCCAAATTTAGTGCGCACATCCGCACACCAACATTTTTTTGCGAGGCACCGAAATTTAGCGCGCACATCTGCACACTAACATTTTTCCGCACGACACCGAAATTTAGCGCTTACACCTGCACACTAACATCTTGCTGCACAGTGTGAATTTTACTTATCACAAGATTTTCACTGCGCATCATGCATTTTTAGTGCGCCCACCTGTGCACATTCATTTTTATGCACATCAATTCCTCGTGAATTCTGCTGCAGAAATTGGGGCTTTTGGCATAAATTTTTCCCCAATTTACCATTGACTTTCAACAACCATAAAAAAATTTCAATTTCACCCCAATAACACCAGTTCAACCTATGCAACAACAAATCATTGTAAGTTGACATTTCTGGAATGAATTTACCCACAATCAAGTCACAAATTGAGAATTTTAATTACTAATTTCGCTCCAACTGTTATGGCTTCTCTGTAACTTCAAATTTGACCCATTCAAGATCTGAATTTGCTAGAACAGATATTAAATCGGGAATATCTCATCACTTGGCTGAATTTCTCTATTTTCTCATGAATTTAACAATAGAAATTGGGGATTTTCCCAAATTCCGCCCAGTTGTTGTTACTTTTTACCATGGACGCTCTGCAATTTGAAATTTGGCCACTTCGAAATAAATTCTCTGTGAAATTTCACTTCAACTCAACTTGCTCGGCCCATCCAGGCTTAGTGTTGAAAACTGAAGCTCTAATACCAATTTGTAATGTCCCCGGCCATTCATGCCAGGTCACGCTATGCTAGAGAACTCTTACTGTTCTCTCTCTATAGAACATACTATAACATATCCAACATCCTTAACTAAGTTATGCCACATAAATTTTTTGAACTGCATGCAATTAAATTATACACACAGAACTCTTGCGGAAGCATTATATACAAAACGTAAACATACAAATACATCTGTAAATACACAAATTCACATTGAAATGACAGTAACATATACATGCAGCATATACAGGAAATACCCATAAAAATAAACATAGTTATAACCACATATATGATAACCCATAAAAATAAACATGTAAATAACAATGCAACATGTAAAATTATCACACAATTGACACTTATCTTGCCAAGAATGTAACCAACTGCATGTAGACCTTCCACAAACCTCCCAGCCTTAGACCACACTATTCATCACTCTCAACAGTGAGTCACCCCCGAGATGGGACTAAACTCCACCTGGGTAAAGGGATTGCTAACCAGGCTAAAGCCTCATGGAAAATACGAAAGACTCTGTCTCAAGTGCTCACTTAACTAACAGCCTATAGTGCCTCATTCCCCACATGCCTGTCCCACCCAGGAAGTGTGTCCCTTCTCTTCTCAACAGTCCTTCGGCTGCCCCACTTCCTTTCCGGGCTTCAGCAACAGGTCAGACAGAAAGTCTCAGAGCACTGTAGTTGCAGTTTAGCACCTTCAGGCAATCAATTCCCAGCAATTCTCTCACCCAGAGAATTGCTCATGCGCTTGACAACCTGTCTCTTCAATATCTCATGGGCCTAACAACCTGCTTCTTCAGTCCAACTCCCAAGCTAAATAAACACACCAATAGAAAAACAACTATGGATACAAGTTTAGGTATAGTCATGAAGATACGAAAAATAGCTCAATGGGTGTGTGCATGCTCATGGATGATTGACTGGATGACTGAATGATGGAAGGAATGATGGGAAGCATGATGGAAAAGATGATAGGAAATGAACTAAGTCCCAACAATATGTATGCATGTCCCCAACTTGACACTTGTCATGTTGGGAGCTACTTTGGCCCACTTGTCCCCACCTTGACACTTGTCATGTTGGGAGCTACTTTGGCCCACTTGTCCCCAACTTTACAACTTAGGATAAAATAATTATCCCTACTCTATGATTTAATAAATATTAATATAATATTCCTTTTTGGTTTAAGCTCTCTAGCTTAGCCCCTTTCCTTATCTTAGCCCCTTCCCTTTCCCTAACTAGTGGATTTTAGTCCCCCATCTCTTTTATCGTGGTCGGTGTTCACACAACGATGCATTTTATATTAATTATGAGACTTGTACAAAAACAGGCATACTAGCCTTTAACATCTAGGCTCTCCGGCCTAATCAAAACATAAGCATCCTAGCTTATAATAACTGGCTCACCAGCCTATAAAACATAGCATATACAGAAAGGCTCGCTGGCCTCACAATCGCACACCCTTAAGATTTTGCACGCAGTATTCGGGAATGTCATACTTCATCATTTCACTGCACAGTATATGGACGCACTATGCAATGAAATGTTCATACAAAATGATGTCAAAAAATCTCACCAGCTTAAGTACATTTTCATCTAGATTACAATTGGGCACGGCCTAGGGATATTACATCATTTGTCTCTTATCTAATAGTAGATCCAATGATTAGTCTTAGGGAAAGTGCCATGTCTTATCTCGTTTTGTTCTAGATCTATATGGATCTAGGGAGATCAGTTTATGTCTGCATTCACCGATTTATCCAACAACAAAATTGGAGACTATACTAGGGAATGAATTGTTTTCATAGTTTTCCTTGATTTCATTGTTTGAATGCCTAGGTTCTATTTTTTGAGTCTGTGGGTGATCCATCCTCTCTGGATATGAAAGTTCTTTTAGAATCTTTTCCCTTTTTCCAATTTACTTTTGTTTACAGGCAGTTATGCATTGTATCCCATAGGCAACCTATGGAAACCTTTGATCGTCGCACCCTAACTGTTTATACTAGTGTGGAATCTCCACACCCTACCCATATCTAGCCTTCAGAAACCTCAAATCTCCACACTGTACCTTACTGTCGGGTTGTGACGTCTCCTGTAGAATTTTTTGAATTAAGTCTTTTTGTCTTCTGTCACCCAGTTTTTCTTTGATCACCTAGGATGAAATTTTGGAGCCTGTATTTCACTGTTTACAGTCTGCTTGACAATTTTTAAGTTGCTTTTAGCCATATTTGCTTTGTTTTCTTTTGAAATATTTGGTCTCTTGCTTTGAGCGCCTTCAGTTACAAAGCATTTTTTTTCTTTATAATTGTTTAGTGAAAGAACTTCTTTTTCTTTTATTGAATAGTTCGGGTTAAAAGAGAAAATTTGTTTGGGTTTCTTTGTTTTATAGAGATTTGCTATTTGATTTCTTGAAGATATTGATATTGATGAGTTTAATAAAATTTTGGGACATTGTGCATCTAGGAATGATAAATGTTTTCTCCTTCTCATAATATAGCTTTCATCGAAGTGAAATATTTGCATTCTCATTTCTTTGCATTGTTTAGAGTCGTTCAAAACATCATCTAGTCCACGCCATTTTCCTCTTGAGTAACAACAACCTTAAAATAAAGTTGTTATAAAAATTGATTAGATATTTTTATATTTTATGGTAGAAAACCTACATTAGATTAGTTGTAGGGCTTTGGAATAGGTGTGAAAGATAACTTTCCAAAGTTGTAAACAAACATAGAATCTTGAGTTAGGGAGCGGTAAATCCACTTATTACATTTTTTCCTGGGAAGCCCTTCTCACACAAGGGTCAATCACGAGGTCGCATTGAGACTGGCAGAGTTACTCACCCTATTTTGTTGGTCTTGGTGTAGAGATTGCGCATATTATGGGGGTCGCTTGAAGGTATACCCATAATGATGAATGGAAGCCTTTCATGTTGATTTCGG
This sequence comes from Picea engelmannii, assembly GCA_009831015.1. Classification (NCBI taxonomy): domain Eukaryota; kingdom Viridiplantae; phylum Streptophyta; class Pinopsida; order Pinales; family Pinaceae; genus Picea; species Picea engelmannii. The sequence continues at coordinate 944,309 of ML786677.1, forward strand.
GATAGATACCCTACCTTTTCACATGGATCGGACTGTCGACTGTTTCCCTAGGAATCAATGTAGTAATTGGTAACCTTAGTGGCCTATGTCTTTCGGGTCTTTACACGAGGTGACTGTGGAGGGGCAAGTCTTCATGGTACCTAGAACCAACATTGGCCAAACTCACTCAGGATCCTTGGAGGGTATACCCACGATTATGTGTGGGAGCTTGCTCCAGGGTGTAAGTCCATTAAGCAGGTTGTCAACGTCGCTTTTCCACCCACTCTATCTCATCCCCTTATTACATTTTTCTCATGACATTAGATTTCATCACCAACTAATGTGTTCATTATAAGAATTTTGTGTTTGCTTGTTTTCTTCCTAGATTTTTAGCGGGTGTTGTTTGTTTTCCCTAGTAGACTCTAGGTTGGATTTTTTTTTAATGGCGTCAGTTCCTAAAACGACCAATGAAGGATCCCCTATGCCAGGGGAACCTTTTGTTTTTCCATATTACAGAAACATTGGTCCTCCTCACATTGCTACTTTGAGCCTTCCAGGCCTCATGATTGGATTTTTGATGTGGTTGTTTTCCACTCTAGTAATCCCGAATGAAGTAAGTTCTTCAGTTGTAAGCACTTCCCTCCAAGAACATCAACCTCATGTTGATCTTTCACCTTCTTCACTGGTAAGCTCTTCTTCTCCTTGTTCACTTGCAAGGTCTTCTTCCATTTCATCTTCTTCGCTGAGTGAACACCCTGCAGCTAGTAACTCGGTGGATAAGAAGAAGAAGAAAAATAAACAAGGGTCTAATATTCCAACCACTGCCAGACATATTGGAAAACAACCAGTTACTGTTAATCATGTTGGGAGTTTTGATGATGTCAAGATCACCCAAACAACCCATAAGCCCAAGTACCCTTGCCGGTTTTGTAAGGGTAGCCATCTTCTGAAGGATTTCCTTGGTCTATCCAAGGTTATAGAAGCATGGTCTACAAAACCTCGCCAACCCATGTTGTCAGCCTCTGAACAATATGTTGATGACCTCCCATCAACTAGTCAAGATATCATCAGGAAGAAGAACAGTAGAGTCAAGTTCCTGTGCATGTTATGCAAAGGGAGACATCTAACTCACCTTTTCCCTTGTATGGATGAAGCCTCCAAATTCCTGGAAGACATGACCATTTCATAGCCTCAACTTCCAGTTGCTTATCACAATCTTACTCTTGACCCACATGTAGTTGACAGAATGATCAATCCGCTCCCTTCATCAGTCAATCTAGATGATCATGTAATCAATCTGGTCACATCCTTAGTTGAACCAGTTGACAAAGTGGTTGATCCAATCCCATCCCTGGTCAATCCCACTCTCCTTCCAGAGAGTGAAACCTAATCGGTCGATCCCTTTCCACCCGTAGACCCCATTCTCCCCTTGGAGAATACAACCCAAGTGGTCAATCTAATGTCATCATCGATCGATCCTACTCTCCCTCTAGAGAGTAAACCTAATATTTCCCATGTTTTTCTCATTGATATAGAATCTACCATGCTAGGGGGCATTCCTCCTTCTCCCATGGAATCCCCTCCAAGTAATGAGTCCATCCTTTTCAATTGGGATGTGAGAAATGGACCTCGTCTTCCCTCTCACATTCCTTTCAAGATTAAAATACAATTTTGTGGTCGGGACGTTCCTCAGACGTTGATAGAAAAAGGTTCGTTCGTTAGTATTTTGTCCTCTATTGCTTGGAAAGCTTTGGGTTATCCTCAACTTGTGTTGGTTACGCGGATTTTGTTATATTTTAACAGAAGAACCAGACACCTTTTAGGCGTCCTTCCTCAGTTTCCTGTAACTTTGGGAGGGAAAACTGTTGTTATTAACATCATGGTAGTCCAAGACCCCTTGGATTTTGATATACTCCTTGACTGAGATTATGTCTATGCCATGAAAGCTAGTGTGTCCACTCATTTTTGTGTGATATCCTTTCCTCATGATGGAAGAATTGTGACTATTTATCAACCTTCATTCATTGGTTATGACTCACTAAACTCCCTAAATGGTTCTTATGTGCAGACGGTATTTCCCCTACCACCAGTCAATTATGTGTCGTTGTCTCCCATGCCTTCAACTTCCAATGACTATGAGCCTCTCACTGTCAGCTCAGTCTCTTATGACTTAGATCCAGTTGTTGACATGGTGATCTCCTTGATAGGGTATTTAGAGTTTGATATCCTTACCCCCGTCGCGACCCTTGACATGTGTTTCTTCCATCAAGTGAAGATATCTTAGAAGCCATGAGCGAGTTTTGTCCCTTGAAATGGTTTCCTTTCAAAGCATTGTCCTCTTGGAAGCCATGATCAAGAAGATTTTGTTGAGCATGGTTTTCTGATTTCAAGCTCATTAAAAAATGAAACTAGTTGTGAGGATAGTTTTTGTGTCTGTAGAAACATCATTAAAAAATGAAACAAAGATTATGATCATAGTTCCTGTTTCTGTGTCAATCTTGTTAAAAAATGAAACAGAGGTCTAGGGATTGAACTTGGATTCTCGAGCATATTTCATATTCCTGTGTCAATCTCATTAAAAAATGAAATAGTGTTTTCCCCTCTTCAATTGAGTCAATTACTTCGTTATGTATAGTATTTGAAGCTTCATTTCATCCACCTGTGTTGTTGGTGAAACAAAGCTTGGGGGGAAATGCTTACAGCCTCTGGACTTCATGCTGAAGTTAAGTCGCTAGCTTCTTAAGCTGGGGGATAAGTACCAACCATCCCTATGTTATGCGTTGGGAAGTCCAAGCATAGTTTTCTATGGTTCAATCTTGTGTAAAAATGAAACCACCTACCTTAAGCATAGTTTTCTATGGTTCAAGATTGTGTAAAAAATGAAACCAGGTCCAAGCATAGTTTTTCTTAGTTTTAAGCTTGTGAAAAAATAAAATATATCCCAAGCATAGTTTTTTTTTTTTTTAAGCTTAAGTAAAAATGAAAACAATCTCGATCTTAGTCTTTGTTCTTTCTCATGCTCGTGAATCAATGAGAATGTAACCGAGTATACTTTTATCACTTTTTTGGAATCGTAAAGGTTATACGAAAAAGAAACCCCTTGGAGTTCCCTTTAAGCTCTTTTCATATTCTCTAAACATGAAAAGATTGTCGAGCGATCTTTCTCTTTTCACACTCGTTAAAGTATTTGAAGAAAATGTCTGTTGAGCCGTAGTTTATCTCTTTTTCAGTCTCATTGGACTACTTTACGAAAAAAGACATTTTGGAGTTTTCTTTAAGTGTTTTTCAGACTCTCTAAACATGAAAAACCCTTGAGTTTTCCTTCTTTGGAATCGTTAAACAAACATCGAAAGGCCCATATGGGACCAAACCACTCCTTCCTAGGGTTCATTAAACATACTCCGAGGGACTCGTCTGAAGGATGAGAATACATCAACAAGCATATGTTATCCTCCTCAATCTTGCATAAAAATAAAGAGGTACTCGCCAGAAATGGTGGGGAAAATTTAGGAAAGAAATGTGTCTTTGTATTTGTGTTAGTGGCAGTAACAGTCGCTCTTGAACATGACACCCCCTTTATCATTATATTTGGGTTGGGAAATCCATTTTTCTCTCGTCTGGAATTTCACAAATTCATATATTGGGTCGTCTTTGATTCAATGCTTCCAAGACCATTGTCGTGTCATTCATATGTTCAAGAGAAGTCCAAACAAGCCCTCTATTGAATCAGCCATCTGCAGTTATCAATTCCTACCATGTCGGCCTTCCCTGTGTCAGTTTCAAATCATTTTCATACTTTGATCTACCCTAAATATGTTACTTATTTCGTGTCATTGATGGGGGATACATCAAGGCCCTCCTGTGACGAGTCTTTTCCTGTCGACGCCAACTCATTATCCAGGAATAAGACTTAGAAATTATTTAGTACCTTAGGGTCGGCATGCCTCAATGGCAGGTTTCTTTACTTTCGACAGTGGAATCACATCATTTGTCCTTGATCGAGAGATTCCATCAAGTGTTCGAATTCAACTCATTTATTCACATTCGTTGTATTGTACTAAGGTACCTTGGGATTCATTGACATCAATGGTGATTTCCCTCCCACTTGTTAACGGTTTTCATCAATGACCGACAATAAAGTGGTTTTTACCATGTTTGACTTCAGCACCTGTAATCGCATGGCTATATTCGTACTTACGGACGATGGGATTGAAGAACTTGTATCTCATTATTTTGGTCTAGGTTGTGATGGAGTATTTATGATTTTTATTGACACATAGATCCACTTTGTATGTCTCGTGGATACGTCTGAATTTGAGTTTTCTAGTACATAGATCCACAGTGTATTTTTGGTGGCTATGTAGAATCTTGATGACATGGATCCACGGTGTATGATTGGTGGCCATGACTAACATTTGTGATTTGAATCACTTGCAGTCTAATCATGGGAATGCCTACCTCAGAAATGGTATAATATTTTGCATATGCTTGGTTTTTTGCAGGTTCCTGATTGGTCTGCTCTTTGTTCTCGACACACACATGCATTTTACAAAGTATTTCGGCTGTCACGAGTTCTAGCCTCATACTTTGGGGGGAATTTTGTTACACATTATTTTGGTCACTCTGGTGATGTTTCTCAAGCATGTCTCCAGGATCCCAAAAGGATCTTTTGCATGAGAAAAGTAATTGGTTTCTCCCTCCACAAAACTTGTTTTTAGAAGGACGTCGCAGGCTAGTAGTAATATACAGTGCGGAAATGCTAGATTTCCGTAGGCTGTCCTTAGCCTGTCTTACGAAATTTCTGCAACTTTCTCTATAGACAGGGTGCGGCGACGTTTTAAGACTAAGAAAAGGAATAAGTTCATGAAGGTTATAGAAGGGAATCTTCTAGAATATGAGGTGGCGTCTGTATGGTTGGGATCCTACTGGCCTCTTTGATTTGGGATCCTACTAATTACAAGTGTTTAAGTAAAAACATGAATATGTACAAATGATTATAAACAGTCTAAATACAACTTGCAAGGTTTACTTGAAATCTTGTGAAATTGATGTTCTTAAAAGTATTTCTAAAAGAGATAAAGAAAGAACATACATTTTTATGTTTTCATTTTGAATGTTTAAACATCTAAAACTAATGAGCACTGAGCAAATATAATTGAAATAACGATACATAAACAGTCAAAGCTAATTCATGCTATCCTTATTTCATTAATAAATAATTTGATTAAATAAAAAGAAAACTAACCTGTAACTAATTGATTAAACTGAGTTTATCTTCCTGTGTAATTCGAGCTCCTAATTGTCTTGCATGTGAGGGAAACCTGTGATAGAACAATTATAATACTCCCAGAATAAACCTAAAGATGTGTTGGAGCGAGAATATAACAACAAAATTATAAATGTGAAGATCTGGTGATCTTATGATAATCAACACTTAAAACAAAAGGAAACTCAATTCAAAGTATTAATATTATCCATCATTTAATATCTAGAATAAATCAATAATAATCAAATGAAAGATTAATCACATATACAAAATAGAATAACAAATCATGGACTGCATCTAAATACTTAACATTATGAAACACCACATGATGACAAGACTAAATCTTCATCAAACATAATGATATCTCATAAAACCGAGGCAATAAAAGAACATAATGGAATAAGAATCACACAGATCTAAAGCCAATGGTGGATAGCTTCTCCATATCAGTTCTCAAAATCACATGTCCATAATGTATCCCAACAAAATATGTCTTCACCACTAACAATGATCACTATTTAAACTAGTTTTGGATTAAAAAACTCTTATCATGCAAGATAGAGTGCAATCCCCCAAAAATAGATTGTTTTACAAAAATAGTACAACATGAAACCATTCCTGTAGGAGTTGGTTTATCAAAATTTATTACATAATAATAAAGTTTTATCAAAATAAAAGAAAGAAACTATTGAACTATACAGTGCATGATCCAAGATGGTTTCTCCAAGTAAATAGCACCATAATTATCATTTTCCTCTAGATAACAAAACAAAATTGATATTTAGAAAATAATGCCAAATAAAATTTAGAAATAAACTGGCTACAGGATCATGAGATTTTGTATCTAGTCTTATATTAACAAATAAAATCAAAACTAAATCTTTCTATTCGACTTTCATAACAGAATAAAATCAAATCAAATAAAAAACAACTTTTACCATTTTAGAAATTAGACAGTGAAGGGTCAGATAGCTATGAATTAATGATGGCATTGAAGTTGGTTGCAATTTTTATAATTATACTACCAGATATTTTGGGCCTTTTACTTGCCCAATCTACGCATGCCTTCAACTCTTTATTTTCTTGTTCAAGCAGAGAATTGCGAGCAACCAGATGTTTTAATTGTGCCTATAAATATGGTATGTCCCTGTAATAGAATTCTACCCAATCCAAGAAATTGTCACAGTGTACCAGAGCTATAGAAAGTCGAGGTTGAGCATACTCAGCAATGGAAGCTTCATCTCTTCCTGTGGCTTGTTTCAAGTCATGGCTAATTCCATCAAAGCCCTCTTGGACTTTCAGAAATGGAGGTATTCTAGAGACAAAGTCATATTGCAGAGCTTGAGAAATAATTTCGTTCTTGAGACACTGGTTATCCGGATCTTCTCGAGCAAGGAAATAATTGATCTCATCATATGAACAGTGATCATTGACCTCGATCACTGAGATCAAGCTCAAATGATCTTGTTTTTTATTTTTCAGAATCCTAGATATTAATCGACCAGATCTTTTGTTTATAAAACCCAAATCTGAGTTATCATGTTTCTTGCTCTTACGAATTTTCTTAACAATAGGTTTGTCACTAAAGCCTTGATTCAGTTCATTAGCAAGAGCAAAAGAAAAATTCTCTTTTAATACATCCACTACCTCTTCTAATGATTTTTTGGGTCTGAAAATACATCATGGTTTTTTACCCAGGGGGTTTGCAAAGCAAGAGAATTTGGTTCATTAAACTCACAGTCATTATGTGAATCGACAACCTAACTTTCGGTCATAGGGTTATCCATATTGGGGTTTGCATTTGAATGCAGAGGCGAGTTTACTATGCTCTCAGGTACGGAAAAATTGTTTCGGCACGGGAATTTTTCCCAGGTGTCCTCAATTTGAGACAGGTGTGATGTCAACAGAATTATTATAAGCTCGTGGTGAAAGAGGCTTGACAGAGGATTCAAGCTATGTTTCTTATAATGTTTTGACATCTTATATAGGTTCATCAACAAATAAAAGGGCATGTTTAGTTTAAACCCTAGGAACAACATCAACAGTTAGATGTGGTATAAAAATACTAAACCATACTTGCCCTCGCACGTTATAAACTATTTCAGAATCAAAAGAAGGCCGTGCCACCGAGGTTTCAAGAGGGTAATAGGAATACCTTTAGGGTAACATGTAGATTTGCGAGAGACCATGAACAGGCTCCAAGGCATGTCTTCCAGTTTATCATTTTTGAACCATTTTTCACCTTCTTGTGACAGTCTTGTTTCCCGGGCTATAGAGTCCTCTGTTATAACCTTCAAATTTACGGATGAATATATCCCAACCGTGAGCCTACAAATCATTTATGACATTTTCGTGGGAAATAAGTGCCTTCCAACCATTAGGTTCGATTCGAACCATAGGGTCCATGGTTACTGTTAAACAGACACAGTAGACACTACGAGAGGGAGGGTTCATCTTCTAGTAGACAAATAATAAGGAGAGATCTATGAAAACTGAAATGGAAAAATACCTACGAACTTGGGTGATTCTTATGTTTGGTGATTTAAGTTTGGATTGATATAAAACCAGAGGATGCGTAAACCAATGAGCCATTACACACAATGAGGATTAAACCCCAACCACTATCAAATGTCAATTCGAATAATGAATGAAAGTCATTAAATGTACAAGACAACAGGGTGAGGTGTATTTGTGGGTACATCAGACCTGTACCAAGTGACATGAAAGTTATATGAATGATAGAGAAAAGAGCATATATCAATTATTGATCCAAGGTTCTACGCGTTCATGCATTTCAAAAATTAAAACCAAACAATCAACAATAGATAATCCCATAATACATAAAAATATGGCAGTGGATTAATCAATGAGCTTATAAAACTTAAACTTAGCAACACATAGGTTCCTTTAAGTGTAATCTCTTTAGTAAAAGAATAGAAGAAAAACACAGACTACAGAATGATTACTCAAGCCAATTTTTTTTGTTTGAATTTCATGCTTGCAGTCATGAAATTTAAACAAAACAAACAAAAATTAAAATGAAAAAATCATATAATGAGCTCACCCAATACATCTCCTTGAAGCCAAAATATAGAATCATATTTAAATGTAAGGAGGAGGCAGCTACAGAAAGATTTAATCTCTTTGTTATGGCTTTTAATTATGATAAAAATTGACAAAATTGGTGGATGCCAACAAGGAGCTAGGAAATGTTTCGGCGACAACTACAAAACAACAATGGACAACAAAAACCCTAAACCTAGAACAAGAGAGAAAATGAGAGAAAAGATAATTTTCTTACAAAATAATCCAACGCTTCTATTAGTTCATAGGATCACCTTTTATAGAGAAGGGACCTACTTATTTTTCATACATAATATTATTCTAATCACAAAATAAACTAAACTCTACTCTATTACATTGTCCCATGTTTTATTAATTGGGTTAAAAGAAGACTAGCTTCCTTATGGCCCAATTCCTCCCTGTTTAGAGCTAGAAGCATCCCTTCTTCCTTGAGAACATGGGGAAACATACATTGGACCATGCATGTTTTGATCCACTTTTATTTTGCTGGAGTTTGCCCCTTGTGTGCCAGAAGGTAAGAAATATATTCTCTTTGTCGAGTAGAGCGATGCTTGGTATGGAGAATGGTATCCTATAATAGGGGCAATTGGAAATATGAAATTTTTTCCATGGGACGAGGGATGGGGAATGGATCATCCAAGAGTGGTGGTTCAAATAGCTTCAGATTGTTGACATTGATAACATTTTGTATGCCCAGCTGATAAGGGAGGTCCAATCGATAGGAATTTTCTCCAATGCATTCTAGAATTTTATAGGGGGCATATTAGATTAGATGTAGTTTATGATGTTGACCTTTCAAATGTTTTTTATCTAATAGTAACCAGACACAGTCCTGTTGACGGGCGAAATCGACCTTCCGTCAACTGAGAGAGTGGAACCGGTCCGGGGTTGTCTAATAACCCAACCCGTTTGGGATGAACCACACTGACGGGTTTAGTGGATCCGTTAGCCGATCTAAGGTCCTAAGAAAACAAAAGAAAACTAATCTAAACTAACTATTAAAACTAATCTAACTAAAAGAAAACAAATAAAACAAACTAAACTAATACTAACTAAAACTAACTAATAAACTAATCTAGCTAAAAACTAACTATTAAAACATATATACAATCTACTAACTAATACTATACTAACTCTAACTAATTAACTAACTAACTACTAACTGAAATATAAATTATTCACAAAATATACACTATCTACAATTTACAGATTTAAATAAAAACCTGAAAAACTAATTTGTATTCCGCCCTAAGACAGAGAAAGATATTTTTGTTGATTTTATAATTTTATGAACAAAAATAAAATAGAAAACTAACTAAACTAAACTACTAATATACTAATTCTAATTACTAATCTAAACTAAAACATATATCCAACTAAACTACTAGTAAACATACTAAACAGATAAATAACAAACTGACCTGGAAACGCTCCGAATTTGTCCTGTGTATGATGACTGTTTTAGCAGATCGGAGGGAGGAAACCCGCACTGAATAATCCAGAAGCTTCTCGTAAACGATAGCTACGATGCTCTTCAAGTTTGTTTACAGGACAAACAAGACATAAAAATCACAACAATCATATAATTTATAAATCTCTACAATTAGATAAACCCATATGCAAAGACTTATACATAAATAATTCAATTGATGAAGAAGAGAAATCTGTCATTCATAAACTGAATCAAATAATCGCTTTGTTTTAGATTAATGAAAGAAATCAGACATGGATCATATTAATTAATTCATATCATTTTTCAAAAGACAATGATAGCTAAAGTAGTCACTAATCAAATGCAAATTGATAAGCATAAACATGAAACAAAAGATTGATATTATGAAAAGCGAAAGTTGTAGCAGAACATCAAATTCTGTCTGAGTTTGTATTAGAATTCCATAGCCTGGTTCTCCCATAAGTGAGGATGATCCTTATTACAAAAATAATAAGTATTTATAAGTTTTCCACAGGGTAAAACCTCCCTGTGGAAGTTATCAAACTGTTTACATAAAATCTGGGAGGATCTCCCAAGTCCAATCTAAACTAGGAAACTAAAATAAAACTAAATACACAAATATCCCCTAGACTGTCCATCATATCCCTTGCAATCCAAATTTACCTGAAACAGTTCAGAAATGGACAAGTTAGAGAGATATTTTATTAATAAAACAATAAAAATCTAATACTATAGACTAGCTACATAATCCTCTGATTATGTAGCTAGTCTAAAATAAGATACAGAATCAGCATTGAAATTAATTGAAAATCTTTTAAAGAATTCCATTTAATTGACATCCAATAGCCATTTGAAGACGAATCATTTAATTTGAAATTATTTTACCATTCGAAATCAAACAAGATCCAAATCAATTAAATGACTACAGAGATAGGCATACTCTGTTTTGTTTGTTACCACCAAGTCGGGTGACAAAATCATATGGAATAGAAATGCAATCGTTTCATAATCAATCGAATCCAACATTTGTAAAATCGTTTGATATTCAATTGAAACCGATATAATCAAACAAATCGTAGGTAAACAACTATTACGCTGCCTTGTCAAAAGAAGACATGATCGAATCGAGCAGGATCCATTTCAAATCGTTATAATTGTAATGACATAGCAAACGATTCACGCCATGAGAAAACTAACTCGAAACTGGTGCGCAAATCCATTCAAGTGAAATCATAACAAGCTCGACTGATTGGCAATAGAATTCGCAGTTTGTTATTGCAAATTGGGCAAACAAGATCGATTGACTTTGATCAAAAATCGTTCCAATCAAATGAATTATAACTGGGTTTGACCAATTCGTTTTACAAATTTAAAATCGAACAGAGAAGCAATTACAATCGGAATCCAACTCATAAAAATGATCGAACTAACGGCAATCCAATCAAGCAAATCAATCGGCTGGGGTTTGGCATAGTTGTCATGAATCGAATCCATTCCATGATTCCGGCGCACTTGCACAGACTTAAATGAGCATATTGTTTTTATAAAAATAGAGTCGTTCTTTTTGAATTGAAACTGAACAGAGTTGCATTCTTGTTCTAAGAAGATTACATGACATATCGTAACAACCAAACTCAATAAAATTGTTTACTAACCACAGCATATGGATCATAACGAAATCAAATCCAAACGAATCGCATTCTAAATTGATCGTGAAAAACTTCCTGTTCGGAATGGATACAACACGAATTGAACTGAAACCAAACCAATAATTTCGTTAACTCAATCGGGCAAACCAATCAATCAAATCCAAACGAAAACCATTCAAATCCAATCAAAATCGATCGATAGCTACACTAGGAATGATCAAATCATATATCAAATCGAAATTTCTCTTATTTTTAGCAAAACAAAACAATGTACAGGATGCATACATTATAACAGAGGCATTTCAAAATGTAAACAGAGCTACTCGAAAATAGAATTCAAGTCATTATATCAATATATTCACTCACACAACTAAAATGATATTAAAATCCATACATGTATGGTGACGAGACGGCTTGATCATGCCAATTTGGAGTTGATAACTGTCGTAGCCAATTCAACGTTTTTGAAAAGGATGGAGACTGTTGTCATCTGTTTCTTATCAATTTCTTGGAGTTGGTCTCGTTGGCTGGTCAATACCTCAATTCGACTTTCCAGTGATTGAATTTTTGATTGGAGTATGGGAACATCAATGTAATAATGTTCCAACCATAAATCGCATTGGTTACAGGAAGACTGTGTGGGGTTTGAAAGAGCAGGCAAGGGTTTGGACATGTGGCTGAGGGTTTCGTTAGGCAATTTAATACCAGGGTAGCTAGGGTCATTTCTTAGGAAGGGAGGAATATTTGTTACGAAATTGTAAGGTGGCTCGGGGCACAAACCTTGCAAGTAGGGGTACTCGCTGGCTAAGAAATGTTCCACATCAGAGTCAGAATCCTCACTTAGGAAGATAGGGTTTGTCTCTGTAGAGGGTTTAGGTTTGTTTCGGGCCATCCTTGAAATCAAACAAGCGTTCTTTTTACCCTTGGCATTAGCAGTAAGGTTTGCCTTGGGGTTTTTTCTCACAAGCCTTTTAATAGTCTCAGACTTCTCAGTTATAGCATCGGGTAAGTCAACCTTAGGGTCCGTCGTAGGCTTAGGAGAGGGTAATAGGATATGGAAGGGCACAGGTGGCTTGGCCTTGGTTTCAATTACCATAGGCTTGTCAACCGGGATAGGGTCTATACCCTCAAAACCATTACAAGCGATGAAGGCTCTCCAGTTATCACCATGCAAACTCAAATGATACACAATGATAAGTTTGATAAGCCCATAGTGGAACAGGCTACTGTCAGCCTTCTGCCTTTTAAACTTTTTCGACATTTTATATAGGCTTCGATGAAATTAAAAGGGCATATTCAACGAGTATCCCATGAAAACCATTAACTAACGCAGGTGGTGGAGAAAAACGAGTCTGTATCGACCTTCACAGGTCACGAACTGCTTGACTACCATCAAAGTATTGTGCCATCGTGGTTTAAGTGCAGAGACGGGCATACCTCTGTCACAAGAGGTGACTTTGCACGAGACAAACAACAGTGTCCATGGCACCTCCTTGACCTTACAATTCTTAAACCAAAGTTGTCTTGTGGCAGGTAACCCTGTAGCAGAGATAACAAATTTCTCATCTATTTCCAACTGGATGTCGCCCACCTTGGCTCTACAGCCATCAAACGTCATGGAAAACTGTCCTACCACACAGAGGTTAAAACCCTCAAATCACTGTATAAAGGTGAGCCATTCATTTTCTTCCAAATCTTTGCGAGCATTGTCAAACATCAACAAGGCCTAGTTGTCGTTTGGCTCAATTTTCACGACTGGTGCCATGGAGCCGAGCACATGGTAAGCCGAGGGTTTGGGTCGAAACACACATAGGAGAAGAGCTACCCGAGCTACCAGAAGTGAACAATGAATATGGGATAGGCATAAATGCCATCGTGCGAAGGTGGTGGAGCTTATCTCTGCCATGCAAAATAGTAATTGCCAAAGTACAACTGTCGATTTACATAGTAGTTCAACCCATTATAGCATAGTTCAACAATAATATCAATTGGTCGACCAATGAAAACAATGGTGAGTGTATAATCCAACGCACAATTAACATTGTGCCAAAGTTTTAAGCCATAAATCATTCAAATTGAAACCAAAATCAAATACTAACCATGTGCCAATGTATTGTAACAACTCATATCATGCGTTTAACCAATGTACCAATGGGTATTCATATAATCAACCAACGATTAGTTATGAAAACATTAATATAGGTATTATATTAAAAAGATATGTATGAAAGATTTAAACATAATACCCATGTATATTATGAAACCAAAGGTCAAGTAGGTCAAATAAAAAGCCAATCCAAATACCAATGAATTACACACTTAATGAAACCAAGTCACACCATCAATATGAAGCATGAGTACTGCTCAAAGGATCTTGCCAGCTGTATAATGATAAATAAAAGGTAAGCGCAGTAGGCATATCGACAAAAAGATAATGATGATTCAAATAGTGATTTTAAAAGCGACTTTGAAAGACTAAGTTTTCACGCTTACAGTCATGAAAACAAAATGAAGGTGAATATGTAAATGTCGCAGAAAAATAAAAATGTCGTTTATTTGAAAATTGCGATGAAAAATTGATGTTTGCAAAGCATTGGTGTGGGCAGCTTATAAGACGATAGAAAAATGTGAATTGGCTACCAACAATGGCGACACACTAGTAGAAGCAGTTATCTCTATCAAAAGAAACAAATTCAGATTAGGACAACAAAGAAAATTTCAACTCAAAAATAACAACCAGAAAATCGTATAAACATCATCATTAACCAATTATTCCAGCAGTGTTTCAAAAGATGAAAACTGATAACAATCTTAAGATCAGCAAGTCACGATATTAAAGATGAAATCTTCAATACTGTTGGCATAGCCACGGCTGCCAGCAGGCGTTCATAGCCTCGACAGGATTGCCATTTAACCCACTCTGACATCTGTATCTTGCCGAGAAGTTCTGGATTAGAATAAAGGACATTAAAGAGGTTTTTTTTATTATTATTATTATTATTTTCGCAATATTTTCATATACCCGACATTGCTTCACTGCCAGCGGGCCTGTTCAGTACCTCGGCGAAGTTGTCTTGGCGCCATGCATGCATTTACCCGCTGCCAGCAGACCTGTTCAGCATCCCGACGAGTTTACAAGCACTTCCCACAACTCTTATTAATAATTTATTTTGTTTTCTTTTTTCATAGATATATATTTGAGTGTGGTGACGCTGAAAATCATGATTCTTTAACATATTTTTTCAGACCTCATCGGAATTTTTTAAGATTGTCCTCTATTTGGATCCAGAGATGTTTTATTTACAAAAACAACTTCCTAAGACAGGGAGACATCTTCTGAGTCATTCCTTTACAGAATAGGGACAACGTAAAAAGATAATGGATGATCATGACAAACTTTACTCAGAGATCGAAATCGGTAAACTTCTTTCAAACACAGACTTTTCCAACATAGATATAAATTTCAGAAATATACCATTGATGTTTGTACAAATTTTTTGGAAGTTATTTCAGTGAAGAAAATTTCTTTTGTCTTTGTCTGAATATCTCAGTATATAGGTGCATGTATTTCAAAGAAAACATAAACTGATAAATTAAAATCAAAATAAAAAACAGAAAGCAAACGAAAATGCAAACAAAAATAAAATATTTACATAATATACAAGGGTAGTCATCAAGCAAAGTATCTTTTTAAGGCTTGGCCATTCACCGGGTAGGTCTCAAGATGCCCTTCAAGATTCTGCAATTGAAAAGAACTAGGACCTAACTTTTCAACAATTAGAAACGGTCCAAGCCATAGATTTTGAAATTTTGTATGTTCACCCTTTCCCTCTTGTGGTTTGTCCCACTTCAAGACGAGATCACGTACTTCAAAACTCCTATCAGAAGCAGAGTTAGAATCAAACCATCTTTTAACCAATTGTTGATGTTGATCTAACTTATGCTTAGCTTGGGCTCTTACCTCTTCTAGCTTCATCAAAGTGTTAATATGGTTTTCTAGAGGGGGACAATCTTCTTCTTGAACTTTCTGTGATAATTGTAGTGAAGGAAGAAGAATGTGAGGTGGCAGAATTGCCTCTCTGCCATAAACGAGAAAAAAGAGGGAGTTACCTATAGCATCTTTTGGTGTTACCCTATCAGCCCACAACGCATTCAACAGAGCATTGTGCCAATTTTTTTTATTTTCAACTACAGTTCTCTTGATAATTTTGATCAAGTTCTTGTTTGTTGATTCCACCAATCCATTGCCCTGGGGGTAATAACTCGCAGAATACTTCAACTTAATTCCTTTTTCCAAGGCGAAATCGCTCATCTCAAGAGAGGAAAAGTAAGAAGCGTTGTCAAAGACCAAACAATCAGGGATACCGAAGCAAGTGATAATGTTCGAATTTAGAAAGGCAATGACCTGACTGGTGTTGACAGTTCTTAGCGCAGCAGCTTCAGACCATCGTGTAAAATAATCCGTGGTTGTCACAATAAATTTGTGTTGTTGCGAGGACGGAGAGTTAATAGGACCTATGATATCAAGGCCCCATTGCTGGAAGGGAGAATCTACCGTAACGGGTTGCAAGGGAAAGGCTGGTTTTTGTAACCGCCCGGATGCTTTCTGATAGATTATACATTTACGACACAAGGCATGGGTGTCTCTAAAAAGAGTGGGCCAGTAATAACTGGCTCTTAAAACCTTATGAGCAGTGGTGTCACCACCAAAATGGCCACCAGCTTCTCCTGCATGCAACTCTAGCAAGACCTTCTCTGCTTCGTCTTTTTCCAGACAACGCATCAGTACGTCGTCAAAACTTTGACGAAACAGGATACCATTAATCAGATGAAAGGAGGCAAACTTGAGTCTCAACGCTCTTCTTTTAGAAGGATCAAGGTGGCGTGGGGCTGACCCATGTTCAAGACAGAATCTTATATCGTCGTACCAAGGACTAACAAGGTTTTGTGCGCAACAGATTAAACTTTGATCGTTTTGCCCTAGGTTCGACGTATCACTTTCTTCTAGCTGTCCTGACTCCGAATCAGCAACCAACTTACATAACCCTTGGCCTCTCACAATCTAATCTGGGGTGATTTCTAGGTCATACTCCTACAAGGAGGTGACCCAATTGGCTCTCTTTTCTCCTAGCTCTTTCTGCACTAACAAGTTCCTCACAACTGGGTAAGGGACAATGACCTTCGTCCTTGACTTCAAAAGATAGGATCGAAAGTGCTTGACTGCTTTGAAAACAACATAGGCTTGTCGATCCACCGCTGGATAGTTAAGTTTAGCGCCTTTGAAAGCAGAGCTCATAAAGGCAATGGGTACTTCATTGTTCTCGACATTCTTTTGGGTTAGGACGGCGGCATAGGAACGGTCAGAAGCAAAAGTATAGAGTGTAAAGTCTTGAGAAAAATCTTGGCTCATGAGAGATGGAGCGTCTATTATAGCCTTCTTTATTGCATCAAAATCTTGGTTTTGTAGGGGTCCCCAGTGATATTGGGTGTCTTTCTTAATCAAATTCTGTAAAGGCCTGACCATTTCGGAGAAGCTAGGGACAAATCTTCTCACGAAGTTAATCTGGCCTAAGAAAGACTGCATGGATGTTTTGGATGTAGGGGGGGGAATTTTTGCGATGAATTGAGTCCTTTCGGGGTCAATAATCATCCCTTCACTAGACACAATGAATCATAAGAGTTTACCCTGTTCTACTGCGAAGATTGACTTTTTGGGGTTCAAGGAGATATCGTATTTACGACGTCGCAGTAGGACGGCTCATAAGTGAGCTAGATGATCGTCTTTGTTTTTAGAAAATACGGTCACGTCATCTAAGTAAACTATGATGCACTGATTGATTAAGCCTCGGAAAGTAATGTCCATTGCTCTCTGAAAAGTGGCACCAACATTAATCAATCCAAAGGGCATTTTACGATAAGCATAAGTGCTCCACGGAGTACGGAAGGTGGTTTTCAGTTGGTCTGGTGGAGACATCAGGACTTGGTTGTATCCATAGAAACCATCTAGTAAGGATAGCCTCTCGGAACCAGATACTTGTTGAAGGATCTGTTCCATAGGTGGGACAGGATAATTATCTTTATCAAACGCTCTATTGAGGTTTCGGAAATCGACACAGAGTCGAATTTCCCCATTTTTCTTCTGAACTGGGACGAGGTTGGAACCCACTGAGTGTGTCTAACAAGAAAAATTATTTTAGCATTAAGGAGCTTATTCAATTCTTTTTGAACGATCGGTTCTAGTTTAGGGTGCATTTTCCTCAGTTTTTGTTGAAAGGGTAAGGTTTGGGGCTTCATCGGGATGACATGTTGTATGACATTAGGATCGAAAGTCTTAAGGTCATCATACGTCCATGCAAAGACATCTTTAAATTCTTTAAATAATTTAATGAATGTAGCTTTTCTTGTCGAGAACATCCCAAGCCTAGATTAATGCACTGAGGATTTTCATTAGTTCCTAAATTTACTTTTTCATAAGACAACGAGGAACTATTGGTTTTATAGTTGACCGTCTTTTTAAATTTATCTTGAAAATCATAAAACTTCTCTAATCTAACTACATATTTTGGGATACATTTTACCATATCTGATAGAGCTTCAGGGGTTTTCGGATCAGGTATTACCGTAAAATCATGCAAATTGTCGTCGTGCATGCGTTCATCAATCACTGTGCCTTGAAAGGTTTCTTCCATGTGCAGAAAGTTGATAATCTGCTGATCGTTGTCAAATATTCTCCAGTTTGTGATGTTGTCAGGAATGGATGGTCGAAACAGCAGCTCAACTGAGAATGTGTCTGGGGACAAGCCTTCTGCAGGAAGAAGTTTAGAAGCTACATTAGCTAATAAATCTGCTTCAGAGTTATTCAACCTAGGAATGGAATTTATATTGAAAGTAGAAAATTTATTCATCAAATTCCATACCTCAGACAGGTAGCTTTTAAGATGTGGAGACAGACAGTGGAAAGAGTCTCTTACCTGTCTAACCACTATTTCAGAGTCGCCAAAGATGGTTAAATTTTGAATGTTCATATCCAAAGCTTTTCTGAGACCTTGCAATAAAGCCTCATATTCTGCAGTATTGTTAGTACATTCAAATTCCAATCTACATGCTATCAATGTTTTGTTACCTATCGGATCGATAATAACGCAGCCTGTTCCAGCTCCTTCTTTGGATTTTGACCCGTCGAAATACAAGGACCAAATTTGATTTGCATCGGGTACATGGGATCGTTGCGTGGAAGCTGCTGGCTGCATATATGCTAAAATCTCAGACTTTTGTTCTGGATTGGTGATAGGTGAAGCCTCGGCCATGAAATTGCCGAAGAAGGTGTCTATTCCTTGTACTTAAGGTGAATCAGCAGGAGGTGTATATGGTTTGTTGGGATCGTTCAAATCAGTGACCGTGAACTTAAGATAGAGCTCACGATTTACTCTGATTTTATTAGGCTTTCCGTTCTTTGGAAGCCATAGATGAGACCAATCTGTTGCGAAATAACCATGTAGCTACTCCAACCAGTCCCTGCTTAAAAACATACCATACACTTCCGGAATATCCACAACAATTATATCAATAACTTGATGAACCTTGGGGTTAGACGATAATCTAATAAGCACATTCTTTAGTTCGCCTATAATATTGACGTTTGTTCGATCAAGTTGTATGATTTTTAAAGTAGAGGGTTCAACTTCTGCGTTTATCTTTTGGCACACAGACCAAGGCATCACATTGGATGACGCCCCTGAGTCTATCATACAATTATGCACATTTCTGTTACAAATCTCGAAATTTAATAAGAAAGGAGGTACATTTTTGCGAGTACTAAGAGTGGTAGCTTGTGGCTTTTTACTCGCAGTTTCTTAAGCTGCTTTATCTACATTATTTACATTATTTAAATTGCTCACAGGAAGGCTTCCTTTATCTTGAGGATCAGGATTATTTTTAGTGGAAGTCTTCTGGGGGACTTTGCTTTGCACAACCTTGTTACCATTAGAAATACCATTCTTGCCATTCTCTGAAATATTTTACAACATTTTTTGTAACAAAAATGGAAACTTCAATAACTCATAAATAGAAATGTTAGCCCTTAACTTTTTAATATCTTCAACAACATCATAATCTAATTCAGGGTTCACATTACTCTGTTTAGGCTCAACTGATTTAGATTTCTTTGGAGGCAAAGTTGTAGTGTTTTCGAAAGAAGGTTTGTTCGTTGTCTTACTCCTAGTATTATAAGGATGAACTATCTCGAAGTTAGCTTGGAAGATGCTATCCGAGAAATGTCCAAAAATGTTTGGAGAAGACTCTTCTTCTTGAACTGTCTCTTGTTCAACTACCTCCTCAGGAATATCAGGAGGCATCAAGTTATCTTGGGCTTCTAGAATTTTTTGAAGGGCACATTAAAAACTTTCTAGATTAAGGCCTTCGGTGGTTGGGTTAGGTCGGTTGGTGGGAAAAGGCTTCCGGAACGGGGGTTTGTAAGGACCTTTACTTGAGGAAGCTTCTTCGGTTGACCTTTTTAAGTCTATAACTTGGTTTGACAGTTTTTGAACAACTTTAGTTAAGTTTTCCAAATCAGAGCTTTCAGGTTGTGTTTTACTTTGAGTGGGTCTGGGGAGTATTTCAATATTCTTTTTAGAAGAAGAAACAGTCTCAATTTCATTGCTAGAAGAATCTTTAAGACTAAGTATGTCCTTTTCAATCTGGCTGGCCTCCTCAAAGGCTTCTAACAACGTGGCTTTCTTAGATCGTTTAACCCAAATAGCTATACTCTGATGCAAAGCTTTAGTGTAGTATGCTATTATAATACTCTCAGAAGGCATAGAATCTACAGGGATTCGGTTTTTAAGCATTAAGAATCTTTGATTAAAGTCTTTAACTTTTTCTTTTGGGTTCATTTTTAAGCTTGAAAGGTCCATGACTAGGACTTCTGGAGGCTTGCCGTCTCCAAAATTTTCCAAAAAGCATGACTCAAATTTCTCCCAAGATATGATGGTATGGGGTTGTTGGGAAAAGTACCATGTGGATGCATTACCCTTGAAAGTATATGGGAACAACCTATAGACAACGTCTTCATGTTCGACATTGTAGAGTCTTATGGCTAACGTAAACTTTTTTATATGATCTTCAGCGATCTGTTTTGAATCAGGGTCAAACTTGGGAAGCCATTTCTCTGGATTCTTAGGTAAAGGGTGCTGAGCTCCAGGTACAGCTATGGCATCCTGATCAAGCCAGGGTCTAGCAGGGTTGTTCTGATTTTCCATTGGGATAGTGGGCGTGGAAGGCTGAGAAGGGGAATTTCCTTCGTCAGAGGAATCTCCTCCAGAAGAGGAAGGAGATGATGGAGGTGGTGAAGGGGGTATCCCAGATCCTCCTGCAACAGGATTTAGGTTTGAATCTGTAGGATTCATAGTGAGGTTAGTGTCACCTAATTGGTCTCTGATATCAGAGAAGTCCAAAGGTTGACCCCACGGATGGTTTGGTTGCCTCAAACGGGCTAAGGCACTATGTGTTTTGATGAGAGATTGGCGGACAATCTCTTGTATGTCACCACCTGTAGGATTAGGGGTTGCTGGCTCAACTGTGATCTGTGGATCTTCGGTTGAAGTAGTTGTTATTTGAAGGGGAATATTATCATTTGAATGGCTTCTAGTCACTATAGGTGAGCGATTAGGTGGTGGAGGAGTCTTGCAACCACCTTGTGCCATTAATTAAGTTCAGGCCCTCCTTCTAGCACCATTTGTTGACGGGCGAAATCGACCGTCCGTCAACTGAGAGAGTGGAACCGATCCGGGGTTGTCTAATAACCCAAGACGTTTGGGATGAACCACCCTGACGGGTATAGCGGCTCCGTTAGCCGATCTAAGGTCCTAAAAAAACAAAAGAAAACTAATCTAAACTAACTATTAAAACTAATCTAACTAAAAGAAAACAAATAAAACAAACTAAACTAATACTAACTAAAACTAACTAATAAACTAATCTAACTAAAAACTAAATATTAAAACATATATACAATCTACTAACTAATACTATACTAACTCTAACTAATTAACTGACTAACTACTAACTGAAATATAACTTATTCACAAAATATACACTATCTACAATTTACAGATTTAAATAAAAACCTGAAAAACTAATTTGCACTCTGCCCTAAGACAGAGAAAGATATTTTTGTTGATTTTATAATTTTATGAACAAAAATAAAACAGAAAACTAACTAAACTAAACTACTAATATACTAATTCTAATTACTAATCTAAACTAAAACATATATCCAACTAAACTACTAGTAAACATACTAAACAGATAAATAACAAACTGACCTGGAAACGCTCCAAATTTGTCCTTTGTATGATGAATGTTTTAGCAGATCGGAGGGAGGAAACCCGCACCGAATAATCCAGAAGCTTCTCGTAAACGATAGTTGCAATGCTCTTCAAGTTTGTTTACAGGACAAACAAGACATAAAAATCACAACAATCATATAATTTATAAATCTCTACAATTAGATAAACCCATATGCAAAGACTTATACATAAATAATTCAATTGATGAAGAAGAGAAATCTGTCATTCATAAACTGAATCAAGTAATCGTTGTGTTTTAGATTAATGAAAGAAATCAGGCATGGATCATATTAATTAATTCATATCATTTTGCAAAAGACAATGATAGCTAAAGTAGTCACTAATCAAATGCAAATTGATAAGCATAAACATGAAACAAAAGATTGATATTATGAAAAGTGAAAGCTGTAGCAGAACATCAACTTCTATCTCAGTTTGTATTAGAATTCCATAGCCTGGTTCTCCCACAAGTGAGTATGATCCTTATTACAAAAATAATAAGTATTTATAAGTTTTCCATAGGGTAAAACCTCCCTGTGGAAGTTATCAAACTGTTTACATAAAATCTGGGAGGATCTCCCAAGTCCAATCTAAACTAGGAAACTAAAATAAAACTAAATACACAAATATCCCCTAGACTGTCCAGCATATCCATTGTAATTCGAATTTACCTGAAACAGTTCAGAAATAGACAAGTTAGAGAGATATTTTATTAATAAAACAATAAAAATCTAATTCTATAGACTAGCTACAGAATCCTCTGATTCTGTAGCTAGTCTAAAATAAGATACAGAATCAGCATTGAAATTAATTGAAAATCCTTTAAAGAATTCCATTTAAGTGACATCCAATAGCCATTTGAAAACGAATCATTTAATTTGAAATTATTTTACCATTCGAAATCAAACAGGATCCAAATCAATTAAATGACTACAGAGATAGGCATACTCTATTTTGTTTGTTACCACCAAGTCGGGTGACAAAATCATATGGAATAGAGTGCAATTGTTTCATATCCAATCGAATCCAACATTTGTAAAATCGTTTGATATTCAATTGAAACCGATATAATCAAACAAATCGTAGGTAAACAATTGTTACGCTGCCTTGTCAAAAGAAGACATGATCGAATCGAGCAAGATCCATTTCAAATCGTTATAACTTTAACGACATACTAAACGATTCACGCCATGAGCAAACTAACTCGAAACTGGCACACAAATCCATTCAAGTGAAATCATAATAGGCTCGACTGATTGGCAATAGAATTCGCAGTTTGTTATTGCAAATTGGGCAAACAGGATCGATTGACTTTGATCAAAAATCGTTCCAATCAAACAAATTATAACAAGGTTTGACCAATTCGTTTTACAAATTTAAAATCGAACAGAGCAGCAATTACAATCGGAATCCAACTCATAAAAATGATCAAACTAACAACAATCCAATCAAGCAAATCAATCGGCTAGGGTTTGGCATAGTTGTCATGAATCGAATCCATTCCATGATTCGGCCGCACTTGCACAGACTTAAATGAGCATATTGTTTTTATAAAAATAGAGTCGTTCTTTTTGAATTGAAACTGAACAAAGTTGCATTCTTGTTCTAAGAAGATTACATGACATATTGTAACAACCAAACTCAATAAAATAGTTTACTAACCACAGCATATGGATCATAACGAAATCAAATCCAAACGAATCACATTCTAAATTGATCGTGAAAAAATTCCTGTTTGGAATGGATACAACACGAATTGAACTGAAAGTAAACCAATAATTTCATTAACTCAATCAGGAAAACCAATCAATCAAATCCAAACAAAAACCATTCAAATCCAATCAAAATTGATC
This sequence comes from Picea engelmannii, assembly GCA_009831015.1. NCBI lineage: Eukaryota > Viridiplantae > Streptophyta > Pinopsida > Pinales > Pinaceae > Picea > Picea engelmannii. The sequence continues at coordinate 967,939 of ML786677.1, forward strand.
GATAGCTATACTGGGAATGATCAAATCATATACCAAATCGAAATTTCTCTTATTTTTAGCAAAACGAAACAATGTACAGGATGCATAGATTATAACAGAGCCATTTCAAAATGTAAACAGAGCTACTCGAAAACATAATTCAAATCATTATATCAATCTATTCACTCACACAACTAAAACGATATTAAAATCCATACTTGTATGGCGACGAGACGGCTTGATCATGCCAATTTGGAGTTGATAACTGTCATAGCCAATTCAATGTTTTTGAAAAGGATGGAGCATGTTGTCTTATGTTTCTTATCAATTGCTTGGAGTTGGTCTCATTGGCTGGTCAATACCTCAATTCGACTTTCCAGTGATTGAATTTTTTATTGGAGTATGGGAACATCAATGTAATAACATTCCAACCATAAATCGCATTGGCTACAGGAAGAATGTGTGGGGTTTGAAAGAGCAGGCGAGGGTTTGGACATGTGGCCGATGGTTTCGTTAGGCAATTTAATACCAGGGTAGCTAGGGTCATTTCTTAGGCAGTGGGGAAGATTTGTTATGAAATCATAAGGTGGCTCGGGGCACAAACCTTGCGAGTAGGGGTACTCACTGGCTAAGAAATGTTCCACATCAGAGTCGGAATCCTCACTTAGGATGATAGGGTTTGTCTCGGTAGAGGGTTTAGGTTTGTTTCGGGCCATCCTTGAAATCAAACGAGCATTCTTTTTACCCTTGGCATTAGCAGTAAGGTTTGCCTTGGGGTTTTTGCTCACAGACCTTTTAATACTCTCAGACTTCTCAGTTATAGCGTTGGGTAAGTCAACCTTAGGGTCGGTCGTTGGCTTAGGAGAGAGTAATAGGATATGGAAGGGCATAGGTGGCTCGGCCTTGGTTTCAATTACCATAGGCTTGTCAACCGGGACAGGGTCTATACCCTCAAAACCATTACGAGCGATGAAGGCTCTCTGGTTATCACCATGCAAACTCAAATGATACACAACGATAAGTTTGATAAGCCCATAGTGGAACAGGCTACTGTCAGCCTTCTGCCTTTTAAACTTTTTCGACATTTTATATAGGCTTCGATGAAATTAAAAGGGCATATTCAACGAGTATCCCATGAAAACCATTAACAAACGCAGGTGGTAGAGAAAAATGAGTCTGTATCGACCTTCACAGGTCACGAACTGCTTGACTACCATCAAAGTATCGTGTCATCATGGTTTAAGTGTAGAGACTGGCATACCTCTGTCACAAGAGGTGACTTTGCACGAGACAAACAACAGTGTCCATGGCACCTCCTCGACCTTACAATTCTTAAACCAATGTTGTCCTGTGGCAGGTAACCCTGTAGCAGAGCTAACAAATTTCTCATCGATTTCCAACTGGATGTTGCCCACCTTGGCTCTACAACCATCAAACGTCATGGCAAACTTTCGTCCCACACAGAGGTTAAAACCCTCAAATCGTTGTATAAAGGTGAGCCATTCATTTTCTTCCAAATATTTGCGGGCATTGTCAAACATCAACAAGGCCTGGTTGTTGTTTGGCTCAATTCGCACGACTGGTGCCATGGATCCGAGCACATGGTAAGCCGAGGGTTTGGGTCGAAACACACATAGGAGCGGAGCTACCCAAGCTACCAGAAGTGAACGATGAATATGGGATAGGCATAAATTCCATCGTGCGAAGGTGGTGGAGTTTATCTCTGCCATAAAAAATAGTAATTGCCCAAGTACAACCACCGATTTACATAGTAGTTCAACCCATTATAGCATAGTTCAACAGTCATATCAATTGGCCGACCAATGAAAACAATGGTGAGTGTATAATCCAACGCGCAATTAACATTGTGCCAAAGTTTTAAGCCATAAATCATTCAAATTGAAACCAAAATCAAATATTAACCATGCGCCAATGTATTGTAACAGCTCATATCAAGTGTTTAACCAATGTACCAATGGGTATTCATATAATCAACCAACCAATAGTTATGAAAACATTAATATAGGGATTATATTAAAAAGATATGTATGAAAGATTTAAACATAATACCCATGTATATTATGAAACCAAAGTTCAAGTAGGTCAAATAAAAAGCCAATCCAAATACCAATGCATTACACACTTAATGAAACCAAGTCACACCATCAATATGAAGCATGAGTACTGCTCAACGGATCTTGCCAGCTGTATAATGATAAATAAAAGGTAAGCGCAATAGGCATATCGAAAAAAAGATAATGACGATTCAAATAGTGATTTTAAAAGTGATTTCGAAAGACTAAGTTTTCACGCTTACAGTCGTGAAAACAAAACGAAGGTGAATATGTAAATGTCGCAGAAAAATAAAAATGTCGTTTATTTGAAAATTGCGACGAAAAATTGATGTTTGCAAAGCATTGGTGTGGGCAGCTTATAAAACAATAGAAAAATGTGAATTGGCTGCCAACAATGGCGACACACTGGTAGAAGCAGTTATCTCTGTCAAAAGAAACAAATTCAGATTAGGACAACAAAGAAAATTTCAACTCAAAAATAAAAACCAGAAAATCGTATAAACATCATCATTAACCAATTATTCCAGCAGTGTTTTAAAAGATGAAAACTGATAACAATCTTAAGATCAGCAAGTCACGATATTAAAGATGAAATCTTCAATACTGTTGGCATAGCCACTGCTGCCAGTAGGCGTTCATAGCCTTGACAGGGTTGCCATTTAACCCACTCTGACATCTGTATCCTGCCAAGAAGTTCTGCATTAGAATAAAGGACATTAAAGAAGTTTTTTTTTTTTTTTTTTTTTTTCCAATATTTTCATATACCCGACATTGCTTCGCTGCCAGCGGGCCTGTTCAGTACCTCGACCAAGTTGTCTTGGCGCCATGCATGCATTTACCCACTTCCAGCAAACCTGTTCAGCATCCCGGCGGGTTTACAAGAACTTCCCACAACTCTTATTAATAATTTATTTTGTTTTCTTTTTTCATAGATATATATTTGAGCAGGGTGATGCTGAAAATCATGATTCTTTAACATATTTTTTCAGACCTCATCAGAATTTTTTAAGATTGTCCTCTATTTGGATCCAGAGATGTTTTATTTATAAAAACAACTTCCTAAGACAGAGAGACATCTTATGAGTCATTCCTTTATGCAATAGGGACAGCGTAAAAAGATAATGGATGATCATGACGAACTTTTCTCAGAGATCAAAATCGGTAAACTTCTTTCAAACACAGACTTTTCCAACACAGATATAAATTTCAAAAATATACCATTGATGTTTGTACAAATTTTTAGGAAGTTATTTTAGCAAAGAAAATTTCTTTTGTCTTCGTCTGAATATCTCAGTATACAAGTGCGTGTATTTCAAAGAAAATGGAAACTGATAAATTCAAATCAAAATCAAAAACAGAAAGCAAACGAAAATGCAAACAAATATAAAATATTTACATAATATACAAGGGTAGTCATCAAGCAAAGTATCTTTTCAAGGCTTGGCCATTCACCGGGTAGGTGTCAAGCTGCCCTTCAAGATTCTGCAATCGAAAAGAACTGGGACCCAACTTTTCAGTAATTAGAAACGCTCCAAGCCATAGATTTTGAAATTTTGTATGTTCACCCTTTCCCTCGTGTGGTTTGTCCCACTTCAAGACGAGATCGCCTACTTCAAAATTCCTATCAGAAGTAGAGTTAGAATCGAACCAACTTTTAACCAATTGTTGATGTTGATCTAACTTATGCTTAGTTTGGGCTCTTACCTCTTCTAGCTTTATCAAAGTGTTAATCTGGTTTTCTATAGGGGGACAATCTTCTTCTTGAACTTTCTATGACAATTGTAGCGAAGGAAGAAGAATGTGAGGTGGCAGAATTGCCTCTCTTCCATAAACGAGAAAAAAGGGGGAGTTACCTATAGAATCTTTTGGTGTTACCCTATCAGCCCACAACGCGTTCAGCAGAGCATTGTGCCATTTTTTGTGATTTTCAACTACGGTTCTCTTGATAATTTTGATCAAGTTCTTGTTTGTTGATTCCGCCAATCCGTTGCCCTAGGGCTAATAACTCACAGAATACTTCAACTTAATTCCTTTTTCCCAGGTGAACTGGCTCATCTCAAGAGAGGAAAAGTAAGAAGCGTTGTCAAATACCAAACAGTCATGGATACCGAAGCGAGTGATAATGTTCGAATTTAGAAAGGCAATGACCTAACTGGTGTTGACAGTTCTTAGCGCAGTATCTTCAGACCATCGTGTAAAATAATCCATGGCTGTCACAATAAACTTGTGCTATTATGAGGATGGAGGGTTAATAGGACCTATGATATCAAGGCCACATTGCTGGAAAGGAGAATCTACCGTAACAGGTTGCAAGGGAAAGGATGATTTTTGTAACCGCCCGGATGCTTTCTAACAGATTATACATTTATGACACAAGGCATGGGCGTCTCTAAAAAGAGTGGGCTAGTAATAACCGGCTCTTAAAACCTTATGAGCAGTGGTGTCACCACCAAAATGGCCACCAGCTTCTCCTACATGCAACTCTAGCAAGACCTTCTCTGCTTCGTCTTTTTCCAGACAACGCATCAGTATGTCGTCAAAACTTTGACGAAACAGCATACCATTAATCAGATGAAAGGAGGCAGACTTGAGTCTCAACGCTCTTCTTTTAGTGGGATCAAGGTGACGTGGGGCTGACCCATGTTCAAGACAGAATCTTATATCGTCGTACCAAGGACTAACAAGGTTTTGTGCGCAACAGATTAAACTTTGATCGCTTTGCCCTAGGTTCAACGTATCACTTTCTTCTAGTTGTCCTGACTCCAAATCAGCAACCAACTTACATAACCCTTGGGCTCTCACAATCTGAGCTGGGGTGATTTCTAAGTCATACTCTTGCAAGGAGGTGACCCAATTGGCTCTCTTTTCTCCTAGCTCCTTCTGCACTAACAAGTTCCTCACAGGTGGGTAAGGGACAATGACTTTCGTCCTTGACTTCAAAAGATAGGACCATAAGTGCTTGACTACTTTGAAAACAACATAGGCTTGCTGATCCACCACTGGATAGTTAAGTTCAGTGCCTTTGAAAGCAGAGCTCATAAAGGCAATGGGTACTTCATTGTTCTCGGCATTCTTTTGGGTTAGGACGGCGACATAGGAACAGTCAGAAGCAAAAGTGTAGAGTGTAAAGTCTTGAGAAAAATCTTGGCTCATGAGAGACGGAGCGTCTATTATAGCCTTCTTTATTGCATCAAAAGCTTGGTTTTCTAGGGGTCCCTAGTGATATTGGGTGTCTTTCTTAATCAAATTCTCTAAAGGCCTGACCATTTCGGAGAAGCTAGGGACAAATCTTCTCACAAAGTTAATCTGGCCTAAAAAAGACTGCATGGATTTTTTGGATGTAGGGGGGGGGAAGTTTTGCGATGACTTGAGTCCTTTCGGGGTCAATAATCATCCCTTCGCTTGACACAATGAATCCTAAGAGTTTACCCTATTCTACTACGAAGATGGACTTTTTGGGGTTCAAGGAGATGCCGTATTTACGACATCGCAGTAGGACGACTCGTAAGTGAGCTAGATGATCGTCTTTGTTTTTAGAAAATACGGTCACGTCATCTAAGTAAACTACGATGGACTGATTGATTAAGCCTCAGAAAGAAATGTCCATTCCTCTCTGAAAAGTGGCACCGGCATTAATCAATCCAAAGGGCATTTTACGATAAGCATAAGTGCCCCACAGAGTACAGAAGGTGGTTTTCAGTTGGTCTGGTGGAGACATCAAGACTTGGTTGTATCAAAAGAAACCATCTAGTAACGATAGCCTCTCAGAACCAGATACTTGTTGAAGGATCTGTTCCATAGGTGGGACAGGATAATTATCTTTATCAGACGCTCTATTGAGGTTTCGGAAATCGACACAGAGTCGAATTTCCCCATTTTTCTTTCGGACTGGGATGAGGTTGGAAACCCACTGAGTGTGTCTAACAGGAAAAATTATTTTAGCATTAAGGAGCTTATTCAATTCTTTTTGAATAGTCTGTTCTATTTTAGGGTGCATTTTCCTCAGTTTTTGTTGAAAGTGTAAGGTTTGGGGCTTCATCCGGATGACATGTTGTATGACATTAGGATCGAAAGTCTTAAGGTCATCATACGTTCATGCAAAGACATCTTTAAATTCTTTAAATAATTTAATGAATGCATCTTTTTCTTGTCGAGAACATCCCAAGCCTAGATTAATGCACTGAGGATTTTCATTAGTTCCTAAATTTACTTTTTCATAAGATAACGAGGAACTATTGGTTTTACAGTTGACTGTCTTTTTAAATTTATCTTGAAAATCATAAAACTTCTCTAATCTAACTACAGATTTTGGGATCGATTTTACCATATATGATAGAGCTTCAGGGGTTTTCGGATCAGGTATTACCGTAAAATCATGCAAATTGTCGTCGTGCGTGCATTCATCTATCACCGCGCCTTGAAAGGTTTCTTCTATGTGCAGAAAGTTGATAATCTGTTGATTGTCGTCAAATACTCTCCAGTTTTTTATGTTGTCGGGAATGGATGGTCGAAACAGTAGCTCAACTGAGAATGCATATGGGGACAAGCCTTCTGTAGGAAGAAGTTTAGAAGCTACATTAGCTAATAAATCTGCTTCAGATTTATTCAACCTAGGAATGGAATTTATATTGAAAGCGGAAAATTTATTCATCAAATTCCATACCTCATACTAGTAGCTTTTGAGATGCGGAGACAGACAGTGGATAGAGTCTCTTACCTGTCTAACCACTATTTCAGAGTCGCCAAAGATGATTAAATTTTGAATGTTCATATCCAGATATTTTCTGAGACCTTGCAGTAAAGCCTCATATTCTGTAGTATTGTTAGTACATTCAAATTCCAATCTACATGCTATCAATGTTTTGTTACCTGCCGGATCGATAATAACGCAGCCTACTCCAACTCCTTCTTTGGATTTTGACCCATCGAAATATAAGGACCAAATTTGATTTGCATTAGGTACATGGGATCGTTGTGTGGAAGCTGTTGGCTGCATATATGCTAAAATCTTGGACTTTTGTTCTGGATTGGTGATAGGTGAAGCCTCAGCCATGAAATTGCCGAAGAAGGTGTCTATTCCTTGTACTTCAGGTGAATCAGCAGGAGGTGTATATGGTTCGTTGGGATCATTCGAATCAGTGACCGTGAACTTAAGGTAGCACTCACGATTTACTCTGATTTTATTAGGCTTTCCATTCTCTGGAAGCCATAGATGAGACCAATCTGTTGCGAAATAACCATGTAGCTGCTCCGACCAGTCCCTGCTCAAAAACATACCATACACTTCTGGAATATCCACAACAATTATATCAATAACTTGATGAACCTTGGGGTTAGATGATAATCTAATAAGCACATTCTTTAGTTCGCCTATAACATTGACGTTTGCTCAATCAAGTTGCGTGATTTTTAAAGTAGAGGGTTCAACTTCTGCATTTATCTTTTGGCACACAGACCAAGGCATCACATTGGATGATGCCCCTAAGTCTATCATACAATTATGCACATTTCTGTTAAAAATATCGAAAGTTAATAGTAAAGAAGGTACATTTTTGCGAGTACTAAGAGTGGTAGCTTGTGGCTTTCTACTCGCAGTTTCTAAAGCTGCTTTATCTACATTATTTACATTATTTACATTACTCACAGGAAGGCTTCCTTTATCTTGAGGATCAGGATTATTTTTAGTGGAAGTCTTCTGGGGGACTTTTCTTTGCACAACCTTGTTACCATTAGAAATACCATTCTTGCCATTCTCTGAAATATTTTGCAACATTTTTTGTAACAAAAATGGAAACTTCAATAACTCATAAATAGAAATGTTAGCCCTTAACTTTTTAAGATATTCAACAACATCATAATCTAATTTAGGGTTCACATTACTCTGTTTAGGCTCAACTGATTTAGATTGCTTTGGAGGCGAAGTTGTAGTGTTTTCGGAAGAAGGTTTGTTCGTTGTCTTACTCCTAGTATTATAAGGATGAACTGTCTCGAAGTTAGCTTGGATGATGCTATCCGAGAAATGTCCAAAAATGTTTAGAGAAGACTCTTCTTCTTGAACTGTCTCTTGTTCAACTACCTCCTCAGGAATATCAGGAGGCATCAAGTTATCTTGGGCTTCTAGAATTGTTTGAAGGGCGCATTGCAAACTTTCTAGATTAAGGCCTTCGGTGGTTGGGTTAGGTCGGTTGGTGGGAAAAGGCTTCCGGAACGGGGGTTTGTAAGGACCTTTACTTGAGGAAGCTTCTTCGGTTGACCTTTTTAAGTCTATAACTTGGTTTGACAGTTTTTGAACAACTTTAGTTAAGTTTTCCAAATCAGAGCTTTCAGGTTGTGTTTTACTTTGAGTGGGTCTGGGGAGTATTTCAATCTTCTTTTTGGAAGAAGAAACAGTCTCAGTTTCGTTGCTAGAATAATCTTTAAGACTAAGTATGTCCTTTTCAATATGGCTGGCCTCCTCGAAGGCTTCTAACAATGTGTCTTTCTTAGATCGTTTAACCCAAATAGCTATACTCTGATGCAAAGCTTTAGTGTAGTATGCTATTATAGGACTCTCAGAAGGCATAGAATCTGCAGGGATTCGGTTTTTAAGCGTCAAGAAACTTTGATTAAAGTCTTTAACTTTTTCTTTTGGGTTCATTTTTAAGCTTGAAAGGTCCATGACTAGGACTTCCGGAGGCTTGTCGTCTCCGAACTTTTCCAAAAAGCATGACTCAAATTTCTCCCAAGATATGATGGTATGGGGTTGTTGGGCAAAGTACCATGTGGATGCATTACCCTCGAAAGTATACGGGAACAACCTACAGACAACATCTTCATGTTCAACATTGGGGAGTCTTATGGCTAACATAATCTTTTTTATATGATCTTCAGTGATCTATTTTGAATAAAAAAGTTTCAGATTTCTTTTTCAATAAAAAAAATCCATCTCATTCTAATAAAGTCATCCACAAATAGTAGAAAATATCTTTCTCCTTTTAACCATGTTGTTCTCATAGGTCCACAGACATCATCATGTACTATTTCCAATGGTTTAGTTGTTGAATGTTCTTTGGTTTTGAATTTAACTCTAGTTTGCTTACCATGTTGACATTGCTTGCAAATAGAACTTGAAAGATTCTTTATGACAGGTAAATCTCTTATTGCTTCCTTTTTATTCAACTGAATCAGATTTTCAAAGTTAATGTGTCCAAGTATTTTGTGCCACAACCAAATTTCATCTTCACTCCCAAGATAACATTTTTCTTTTTCTTCATCTAGTATGTAAATGTTGCTTGAAGTTCTTGTGGTTGTTCCAACTAGTTTATTTGATTTTATATCCCTGATTTGACATCCTTTTGAATCAAAAATCATAAAGAGACCTTTATCACAGGTTTGACTTACACTCAATAAGTTATGTTCCATTTCCTTAACCAATAAGACATTTTCAGCCATGATTTTCTTGTTGTTTAGACATATAGTTCCTCTTCCAACTATCCTAGCTGATTGATCATTTCCAAAGGTGACTGTACCTTCTTTTCCTTCATCTAGTTCAACAAAGAGTTGTTTTCTACCTGTCATATGCTTTGAACATTCATTATCCACAACCCATTTTACTTTATGTTCTGCTTGTAGAGCTATAGTGCATTTTTCAGTGTTCAGATTTTCACTTTTCTTTTTCCAATATTTGGTTTTCAGATCTGTCTAAGTGGGTTCATTAAATTTCTGAAAACTCATAGGAAAATTTCTTGACACATGCCCAAAGTTGTTACTCTTGTAACATTCAGTCTCATATCTTAAGGTGTCAAATATGTTGTAAGAGAAGTTTATATTGTTTTGACTAGTTTTACCATGTCCTCTTCCATATTCAAAATTAGACCTTTCATGATTGTTATGTGCATTTATCTTTCTTGAAAAACTATTACAAAATGTAGCCTTATGTCCATACTTATAACAAAAGAAACAATGGCCTTCAAACCTATTTTGATGTCTACCATAACTTCTTCTATGCACTGTTGAACCCTGATTTTCTTCTTGCCTTTCTAATTCCTTCTTATTTATTTTAATTTTCTCATGATTATCCTCTGTACCTTCTTTCTCAACACTTGAACTAGAACATCCATTAGCTACTGCAGATTTATAACCAATTCCAATATTATCATATGTTGATCTTTGACTACTAATAATTTGATCTAACACTTGAGAACTATGATTCATGTTATTTTCTTGTACTTTCTTTCTTAATGAGACTACTTCAATTTTTAAACCATCATTTTCCTTATCCTTTTCTACAAGCATTTTAGTTAGAGATTCTTCAATCACTCTAGCCTCTTCTATTTTAAGTTTTAAGTCAACTACCATGATTTCATTGCTCTCAATCAAACCATTTGATTTCTGTAATTCAAATTTCTCTTTTAAAATGTTTGCATTCCCTTCTCACTTTTTTTAATTCACTTAAAGCACTTACCAGTTCAGCTTCTAGATCAACTTCACCTTCTTCTTCTTCACCAGACTGATCATCCTATTTTTCTATAGCCATAAAAAGTTATACATCTGAACTGTCATCACTCTCACCAGATTCTGAAATATCACTGTCATCTTTTATACACAGGCTTTTCTTTTTGTAAGTTTTTCTTTGAAAAAATTTCTTATGTCTATTCTTGAATTCCTTAGGTTTTCTATCACTGTCTTCTTCATTGTCAGTATGCTTATTGTAAGAACACTTAGATGAAAAATGTCCTATTATACCACAACCAAATAATTTTATAGGAAGCTTACCTTTATACTTGCCAGTACCTCTTTTCAGATTTTTAACAAAATTTGCTTCTCCACATCACCTTCTAACTCCTCATGACTGTTGATTTCTGCTTCAACCTTTTTCTTATATTTATTTGCTACCTTGAAAGCGACTTCTTTCCTGAAATAATTCTCACTAGAGGTTCTCATCTCATATGTTGTTAGTATTCCATGTAATTCATCCATTTCTAAAATATCAAGATCTGTTCTTTCTTCTAAGGCAGATATTTTTGAATCAAATCTTGCAGGAAGTGATCTAAGTACCTTTTGCAAAATAATATTATTATTAATTGTTTCTCCTAGACCTCTCATGGTATTAACAACTTCATCAATACGAATAAATTAGGTAGCTATATCTTCAGATTCTTCCATTTTCTGGCTTTCAAATTGACTTCTATATAATTGTATCTTAGCACTCTTTACCTTAGTGTCTCCTTCATATACATTTTTCAATTTATCCCATATTTCTCTTGTTGATGCACAATGCATAACTTTAACAAATTCTAACCCTGCTAAACCTCCTAGTATTGCATACATAGCTTTGGAATTACTCTCATAGAGTATCTTACCTATAGCATCTATTGGAATGGTTGTTGGGACTTTATATTCACTTAGTACAGCCTACCAGATATCTACTCCTTGAGTTTGTAAAAACAACTTCATCCTGATACTCCAAAAAGCATAATTATGACCATAAAATAAAGGCAATCCATGTTTTGTAAATTATGACTTCTTATCCATTATGAATGATCAAAAACTTCCAGTTGTTAAACTGATATCTTGAAGTAACCTGCTCCGATACCAATTGTTGAACAAGATAAGTCAATTGAGAGGGGGGGTTGAATCAGTTGTATAAAATTTCTTTCATTTTATAAGAAGATTCTTATTAATCAATAAATCATGCCTTTAACATTTAACTTGCAGTAATACATTTAACCAATAAATATACAATCACATAAATGAAACAGTGACACAGTGATTTTTCACGAGGAAACCCAAAAGGGAAAAACCTCTTCTTCTTATGAATGAAAGGAAAGCTCCAACTCCTCTTTACATTCTTATTTTATTTGAGCTACAACCCAGATGAGGCTGCTACCTCTGTTTCTTCAACACCTAATGAATGGAAGCTACAACTCCTAGATGTACAAGCACCAACTTGTATAGGAGACTTTTACAGTCTCCCCTTGCTCCTCCCTACCACCCTAGAATCATTCTCTGTCACTAAGAATCTGCAAACCAACTCTTATCTTCTCTGTCAAAGATTAAGCATTAAATTTTCTCCTCAAATTTTACAAAGCCATCTTTCTTCCATAATCCTCTTGCCCCATATTTTCTCCTCACTGTCCCTATATAATTTTATTTCAGATTTATCTTCATTTACAGAAACAGAATTTTCTTTAGAGCTACGGATGTACCATTAATTCCATATGCACCATATTTTCATCTCACCGAATTTCACTTATTTCTACCCCGTACATTCGGGGCATACACTCGAACCCTTAGGCTTCAAAGATTCAGTTACTATAACTGAATAACTATCTTACAGTGATTATTAATGGCCAAGGCATCTAGAAGAACAACAACCACATGATCAGTTTAAGTATTTAATCCGCATCGTTTGATGTAGAAGATGGGTCTCGTGCTTACTCCATATGCCCATTGGCTGTGACCACGAGCCTTTACCAAAAGGCACTTTTGTGATTCGCATATCGGCATTCCTGAGGTGAAGACATCTCATCTCTTCATGTTGCGATCTCCGAAAAAGAGATTTAACTTGGTGCTAGCTCCTCCTTCCCACATGACCAATGGCGGTGACTAAAGCCTATACAAAAAGGTAGTTCGATGTTTCGGCATTTCGACTTTTAGCGTTTCGGCATTTCAGCGTTTTCGCATTTCGACATTTCGGTGTTTCTATGATGAAGTGTTTCGACACTCCAAGTCATGATCCCAAAAATGATCTAACGTGTGTCCCTTTTGGTATTTCGACATTCGAGACTTCGTGATGTTGGATTTTTTTCTTACCATGAAACAATCTCGAAATAGAAATTCCCAGAGTGATGTATCATAGTGACATTACTTAGGATGATGTGTCATGTGTTGGTCAATCTCCAATCTCCAAAATTCAAGCTAAGGGTGTTGACTCCTCTTCCAAGGCTCGTTTCACATGTGACCTCAAGTTATAACAAAAGGCTCACCTCCTAGGTTCTTCGCAGTTTCGCGTTTCAGTATGTCAAGAGGCATGCTGATCTCCAAATTAGGAACCACCATGCCTATGAAAAATGATTCACGGTGCCTGTGAAAACTGACCAACAAATTCCCCCTTTGGCATTTTAAATTTTGACATTAATGACAAAACTAAGTCCTTTGAAAACTGTGCAAACTGTGCAAACTGCAAGCCCTACCAACAATGGGTTGAAAACCCAAACACACTTAGAAAGGAGAGAATCCAGTAGCTGAGTGTGTGTCCATGTTGTAACTATGTTGTAGAATATGTAAATAAGTATCCCATTGTTTTTTTTGTTCAAAATGAGTGCGCAGAGAATGTACCAACACGTGATTTACTACCTATGTTTGGCCATCCATTTGAGTATGGAAGGCGGTGGAGAACTTAAGTTGATAGCCAAGTAGCACCCATAGTGTCCGCCAAAAGGCATTGAGGAATATTGAGTCTCTATCCAAAATGATAGTGCTAGGTAGACCAAAGTGAGGCCAGACATGTTGAAAATATAATTTTTTTGTTTGAGCAGTTGTAGTAGTCTCGGTGCAAGCAATGAAAAATTCCATTTTGGAAAACCGACATACTACTACCCAAATGGAATCATTTTATTTTTTAGTGGTGGGAAATCCACTAAGAAAATCCATTGAAATGGATTCCCATGGTCTGGAGGGCACTAGGAGTGGTTTATAGAATTTGTGTTTCTGATTGGAAGGTTTTTATTGAGATCATAAAGTACAAGCTCAGATGAATTTATCTACCTGGTGTTGTAAGGATGGCCAATAAAAATGGAGTTGAAGGTTCTATACTATCTTTTTCATGCCAAAGGGGCCTCCACAAGAAGAGGCATGGGCTTCCTTGATGAGAAATAAGCAATCCTCTAATTGAGGAACACATAACAAGTTGAGTTTGTAGAGCCACCCATTGCGTATGATGTAGTCCAAGAAAGGGGTATGGTTGACTATTGTTGTTTGATGTAGTGCAACCCAAACTTTATGAAATTCATGGTCAGTGGCATACTTGTCTCTCCATGTGTCATATGAAGCACACTGAACTTCTAATATTTGGAGAACCTGAGTCAGAGGACAACTAAGAAAATCTTCCATTTTGTTAGAGGTCCCCTTCTTGTAGCGAATGACCAGATGGAACTGTTGTATGTAGGCTGCCCATTTGAGATGTATATGCTCTTGTATATTTCATTGGAAATTAATGAAAATTAGAGGATGGTGATCTGTATGGAGAATGGTCTTCTTACCCAACAAATAGTGTCTCCATTTCTTGAGATCTTGCACGAGGTTGTAGAATTTTTTATCATATGTGCTATAATTTTTCTTTGCATCTTAAAAGGATTCGGAGTGATAGGATACATGATGTCCTCCATGTTTAAGGAATGCACCAATAGCATATTGAGAGGCATTATATTCGATCTCAAAGGGCTGAGTCAAGTCTAGAAATCTAATTACGGGGGAAGAACACAAATCCTGCTTGAGGCGAGAAAAGTGGTGAGAATCCTCTCCATCCCAAAAAAAGTTTTTAGTGTTGTTAGATAATTGATGTAAAGGGTGAGGAATCTACAAGAAGTGAAAAACAAACTTTCGATAAAATTTGATACCACCCATGAAGCTTTTTAATTCACTTGCTCAAGAAGGGGTTTTCCATTGTGCCAATGCTTGTACTTGCACTAGATCTAGACGAATGTCTTCTAGGTCCACAAGAAATCCCAAATATGGAACTGAACGTTGGCCAAAGTATGATTTATTTTCCTTTACCAATAGCTTGTGCCCCCGAAGTAGTTCTAGTACTTGGCAAACATGTTGAAGATATTTCTCCCAAGATTTACTAAATATGAGAATGTTATCCAAATATATAACAACAACGTGGCCCAAAAGAGGCATGAAGATATCATTAATAACTCTCATAAATTTTGTTGGTGCATTATTGAGTCCAACTGGCATGACTTTCCATTCAAAAAGACCAAATTTGGTCTTAAAGGTTGTCTTCCACACATTTTTTGGGTTCATTATGACCTAATGGTTTTTAGATGTCAAATCTAACTTAGTGAACCATTGAGCACCTTGAAAATTGTCCAGCGACTCCACAATTTGGGGTAGGGGCTATCAGTTCTTGAACGTAGCCTTGTTAAGGGAATGATAGTCAGTGACTAGGTGCATCTCAGTGGTGTCCTTCTTTAGGATTACAAAGGCATGGGATGCACAAGGGGAAGAGGAAGGTTGTATATGACCTGAGTTTATGAGCTTCGTCAAATTTTTCTCGATTTCCTCTACCTCTCATGGTGCTAGTCAGTAAGAAGGGGCATTCGGTAACGAAGCTCCTAGAATGAGATTTATAGAATGATCTATGTGGCGAGGCAATTTATTCCAGTGGGTGGTTGGAAGACATCAACGAATTCTCGGAGAAGGGGATCCATGGTTTGTGGTACTCGGTGGGTTGTATTTTTTGGATGAATAGGGCGGACCAAACAGAGAGAAACACATTGGTTCAGATGGACATGGGGATTGGTCTCTTTTTGTGTGGTGGGTTTGGGGGGTGTTGCAGTAAGAACATAGGCTTGTCCATAGTTGGAGAGTTTATATTGGTGGGTTTTGGCCATATACAAAATGTTCTATTCTTATTTATATGGAAGTCCCAAGAGGAGGTCGACACGGTCTAACAAAGAGACATCATAGAGAACGAAATCTTTAAATTTACCAATAAAAAAATGACCATACAACATTGAGATACCAAGAGATGGAGGCCATATTTTTGAACCCAATCGAGATGATATGGTTTGGGGTGTGGGGTAGTTGGAAGTTTGAGGCATTGAACTAACTCTTGGGAGACCAATTTTTTCTAACTACCATTGTCCATGATCAGCAAGGATAAGGATTCTTTGATTTAGAAATTGTGTGTAAACAGGGGTAATGGGGAGGATTTGGAGTCTTCATATATCATAATAATAAGAAAGGGGTCAACTTCAGTGGAGTTTTCCATAGAAACAATTTCGGTGTCATCAATGTTTTGTGAGGAAGTGGCCTCTATAAATAGTGTTTTATTAGTCCGTAAGGATTTTAAAACTCGACAATCTGCATAGGAGTGGGACTGTGTTTTGTGGAAGGAACACCATGGGGAATTGGGATTGGGATTGTTGGGATGAGGCATTATAGGATTATGAGGATGATCTGAGGTCTGAGTTGTTGGATCTTGTGAAGGAGTTGAGGTCTGGTTTGGTCAGGATTGAAGAGTGCGACCTCGAGGAGCCACCTTTCTTTCTATAGCCAAATCTCTTTAAAAATCTTTATCCAAATTCAGGCATTCAAACAACTCTACTTCTCTACGGAATTGACATAACAAGCCCGAATTAAATTTGAGAATTAATACCTCTTCTGGATCTGATAGGTGAAGCTAGAGTCGAAGCTTGCAGAAGTAGTCAATGTATTCTTGTACATTTTGTGTAAGTAATTGCATGAGTTGAAGCCATCTTGTCCACAAATTCTGAAGGTACCTGGGTGGATAAAAACAATCTCTCAAAGATTGACAAAATTGTGCACATTTTTTGATAGGTGACTCTGAAGAGTTATCAGAAGCTCCTATATCTAACACCAATGTGGTGTTTGTTGAAATATACACTTGACACTGAGATGGGGGGGGTGAAACAGTGTCTAAAACTTTGACTACTTTTTACACTCTCATAGATTAACTGAATTAACTGAATAAGATATATGCATCTGAATTAATAATTCATAAACATGTATAACCCAAATTGTATGAAGTAGATAAAATATCTTTCTTTTATTTATTTAACTTGAATGAATACAAATAAAATAAATCTTTTAATATATTCAACTTCAACTGAAGATGAGAGATCCAACTCTATGATATAAGAACCATCTTGTAGTTCCCAAATCCAACTGAGAAATGAGGAATCCAACCCTCATAGAAAGACCCAACTTACTCATCTCATATCCAACTGAGATGTGAGGAATCCAACCCTCATAACAAGACTCAACTTGTAAACAAGCACCAACCTGATAGAATTAACTTCCATATATTTAATCCACCAAGACACTTTCTTTTCACCACAATTTTCTGTTTATATAATCTTTCAATAGGTATATATTGAATCCATGTGTATTTTCATTATAAAACAGTGCACCTCTTCATTTAATTAATTCTAAGTATTTTGTCATCAAGCCTTCTATTTCTTTTAACTAAAAGGACTTCAAATCCTTTGTATTATTAATTTGCATTTATTATTTTCTGTTTAGTTTCCTGTTATAGATTTATTATTTTTTGCAGATAGGTGCTTCCTTCAAACCATTTCTGTCCAAATGACCGTGGGATTAATACCATGATTTTATTAACCTTAGCACCTATTCTCTTTCCTTATTATTTTACACCATATCTCTACCTTATCATACGCTCAGTGGTACTTCAATACCATATGATTTAACTTTTCTTCCAGAAGTTCTCAGATCGATGGTCTGGTCTAATCCTTGCACAACTTTGTTGGCTCTGGATCATTTTCAAGTCTTGATGATTAACGGTTCCGACTTAATTAGTCATTCAGATGGTCGGATTTCATTTATTCCTGGATTTCAGAGATTCAGGACACTAGGATATTTATGCCTCTTGCTTCCATCTATCCCCAGAGTGGAGAATTTATTTCCCATCGTTGATCTTTTCCCTGGTCCTATCCAATGGTCCCAATCAACAAATGTGTTGTCTCCTTCTTGCTAACTTCTACGCAACTTAATCTGTGCTTCTAAACCTTCTTCACTAATCTAACCTTATGACAAATGGTCAGATCTATACTACCCCATTTCTCATTTAACTTTGACTAATTTTGGTTTTTAGATGATCAACAACTTTGACTTAATCTTCAGTTGAGATGGAAGGTCCTTGTTCACCATGGATGATTTTAGGGGATAAATTTCGCTCATGGGCTAATTTTCCATGGTTTTTCCAAAAACGATATTTTTTATTTTAAAAATGATTCGCCCAAATTCTATAGGATAAAATTATTTTACCTTAAAAATCATCAAAAATTTATAAAAACTATATAAAATCCTTAGAAATTTGAATATTTTTACAAAAATATGACCAAACATTTATAGTTGGCATATGAAGAATTAGTAAGATTTGCCAAGGTTTCTACATTTTAAAATAAATTTCCATCCGTAAAATCATCCCTGTTGTTCACTTTGAGACTTCGTCGTTTCGGGACTCTAGCCTTTGTAGTTTTCCAACTCTTCCGGAGCAAATTTTGTCGGAGTGTATATCAACACTTCCCTACTTAACAAAATTCACATGTCCAGGAGCTACGACCGTGGTCTTAGGCACAAAGGATCTCCCTCTCTTCTTTTATTCGGCTATTCGTGACTCTGGGACTCCAGGCTACTCGAAATCTGAAGTAGTTCAATCCCTCCAGAGTGTTTACCTAATGAATGGGTCATAGAGTACCGATGACCACTTGGTGTCAGTTAACACTCCATGCTTACTCTATTCTTCCACTATGTTTGATCAATGGTTGAGAATGATCCCAAATTAGATCAATGATTAACGTCACTTCATGATTTCAGCCTTCGATGATTAGCTGATAACAAAATCTTGGATATCACCAAAGTTAGTAATCTTGGAGTGGCGTGGCTTGTTGATTTCATTATTGACGTGGCACTGGATGAGTGGTTGCCACATGTCACATACATTCATGACTTTCATATACCTAAAGTGCCATATAGACCTTAACACTTGTCATCATCTGATTGGGCCACGTGTCATCTTTGTCTCCTGCCACATGTCTCCCTCCTAGATCATGGCTTTGCACTTCGTGGCTTCAGGAGTTTTGGCACTTTTATACCATCCTTCGATAATTTTCGAAGTGTCGAATAGGTATACCACCATAGATCGTTCCTTATCTTGATACGATGACCTTTGTTTACTCCTAGACTTCATGCCTTTGGTCCCACTTATCCTTCCACATTATGTTTATCAACAATCAACAGGATTTTCCATCTCTTCCTGTGATCCGATGGTCGACAAGAGTTCATTACTTCGAGGCTTCGGCCTTTGGGTAAACTTACATGTTTCAGACTCCTTTTCAGTGGAGTGGTCAACACCTAAGTTGACCACCATTGGAATCACTTATCCTCATCCAACGGTCACCGTGCATTGCCTAGATTTGATGGCCCTCATTCACTTCAAGAATTTGGGGCTCCATCCTTCAAGTATTCTTGGTTTTTCTGAACTTCTTATTGCTGAAGTGGTCAATGTAGGAGTTGACCACCTGATCTAGCAGCTGGTATTGCTCCCAAGGAGATATTAGATCAATAATCTGCATGAGTTTTTTAATCTGAGACTCTGGGATATTGTGGCTTACCCTGTCCTTCCACTAAACTGTATCGGATGGTCAAGAATTCATAAGAAGTCCCTCCTTGATCTAACGGTTGGAGGGATTTTGTGACTTCACGAGTTCGTGCCTCTACCTTATCTCGAATGTTCATCAAAGTGGTGAAGTTTCGAAGTCTCAAAACTTAAGATATCATTCCACTTGGCTTTGATCAATGATTTTAATTGATCTAATGGTTGCGATTACTCTCGAAATTTGAATGGACGATTAGATTTCCACGATCCTTCACAAGGGATTCTTCTATGTAGGCTCTAGCTTATACGTGATCTAATAGTCCAAGATTTTCCTAAGAACTATATCAATGGACATTATTCTTCCTTGATTCTTTTGTAGTTTTATTATGGGGATTTCAATCCCGATAACACTTCTTCAATGCGCTCTCCCTTCTAATATTTCCTTCATCCTTTCCAAATACCTTAACATTGCATGATCTGATTCTGTGTGTGTATTCTTTGTAGAATCTCCCCTCTATCTCTCTTGAGATTTAGGAACATAGGATCATTGTTGATCCTATCATGATCAATAGTGATCACAAATTTCTTATGCCCCAAGGTGATCTTTCTTTTCCTCTGATTATTGTACATGTTTGACTCATGTTTCCATAAATGACAACACATAATCAATAATGCCAACAATGTTTTCAATTTGAGTGTCCAACCAAGTATGAGCTAAGAATTCTAGTTGGAGAGCTAATATTTGGAGTTTCCTTTCCTCAGTTATTCCATTACAAGTCATGAAATATGTGGAGATGTTGCGGATCAATGAATCTATAGCCTCTCCATTCATTTTCCCTACAAATTTGGGGAGTTGGAATCTGGTGTCAAGGCATAATGGATATGGGTTATTGTGTTGATGCATTCTCATTATATTATTGAGGGTTGAGGCTAGGTATTGTACTGGATTGGATGTATTATATTCTGAGTCAAATGACAAGGAGTCTCTCTTGGGAGGCATTATTTTCATGCACAAATGCATTGAGTGTCAATCTTGACACCCAAACATTGAACAATATATGGGTGAGAGAGAGAGAGGGCGTTATGCTCTAGGAAGAGAGCCACACTGTGGTGAGATTAGATATCCTAGAAAGTAAATCAAGCTTCAAGGGGCCATGGATGCTTAATTTGTGTTATATTTCACTTGCAAATTGAGATAAACAGCCATGGAAATGTGAGCTACTATAGGACTTTGTAATGTGAGATGAAGGTGACCATAAAACAGGGGAAATAGATAGAAGGAGAGATATGTGGGATCTAGGGAGAAATAGATATATGAATCTCCTATCTGATGAGGAGATTTGTATATCCACCATAAACTGAAAACCTTGAGGATGGTGTTAGTTGTATAAAAAAAATATTGAGAAAACCCCCAAAAAACAAAATTGTGTTGAAAACCAAATATGGATGGCTTATAGACTTCTCTTGCTTCTCTTGATTTTGTTGTTGGTTTTTCTTTGGATCTAGAGCTCTGATACCAATTGATCTCCTATCAAGAGAGATCCAACACCCTTTTAATTTATGGATATGAGGGTGCACTTTCCAGAGGACGGTGCACTAGCCAGAGGAGGGCACACCTGCCAGAGGAGGGAGTTTTGAAGATGAGGGAACACTTTTCAGAGGACGGATTTATGAAGATGATGGTGCACTTGTATGAGGAGGTTGCACTTTCTAGAGGAGGGAGTTCTAAAGATGAGGGTGCACTTGTCTGAGGAGGGTGCATTTTCCAAAAGGAGGGAACATTAGCCAAAGGAGGGTGTGATTTCTAGGGGAGAGCACACTTGCATGAGGAGGGCGTACTAACCAGAGGAGGGAGGAATAGCCAGAGGAGGGCGCACTATCTAGAGAAAGGCTCAATAACCAAAGGAGAGAACACTGGAAACTATGGCGTAGTTCAGGAGCTAGGAAATGTTGCGGCAATAGCTATAGAGCAATAACATACAACAAAAACCTAAACCTAGAACAAGAGAAAAAATGAGAGAAATGAGAATTTGCTTCAAAAATAAGGAAACGCTTCTATTAGTTCATAGGATCACCTTTTATAGAGAAGGGACCTAGTTATTTTTCATACATAATATTATTCTAATCAAAAAATAAACTAAACTCTACTTTATTACATTGTCCCCTATTTTATTAATGGGGTTATAAGGAATATTATCTTCCTTATGGCCCACTTAGAGAGTTCAACTAGAAAGGAAATTCCCTTGTCTTGGATTCTAGTACCTTTAAGTCACCAACCATCCCTCAAATAAAATGTTAAATTGGGATGAGGTACAGGCCATGTATTCCAGATAACATGAAGTATTGGTAGGTGTTTGAAGATGGTAAACAAATTAACATGTTTATGGAAGTAATGGATGAGTTTTCCAATACCCACATGGAATTAGATGAAGATTTAGAGATTGATTTTATGGTTGAAGGAGAAGTTGAAGCAGCCCCTAAGTTTAACAATCACATGGTTGACCATAAAGTCTTACAACTGAAGAATAATTTTATTCCAAAGGAGCTAGTACCTTTGGAACAACTCTTTGACAGAAATGATATACCTGTTAAACCAGTTGCTCTGCCAAAATATGAAAATGTTGAAGTTGTAATATAGGGACAGATCATGAACCAAAGTACATCAAGTTATTAAAGACATCTCAGTTAATCATAAGAAAGAATATCTAAATTTGTCCAAAGAGTAAGTGGATGTGTTTGCATGGAAGTATGAGGATTTGAAGACTTATGACACCAACATTATACATCACATGATACCCCTAAAACCAATTACTAAACCTTTCAGGTAGAATCTCAGACAAGTCAATCCCATTTTGTTTCCTATTATTGAAAAGGAAGTGAGGAAACTATTGGATGCTTAAATAATAATTCCACTTAGATACTCTAAAAGGGTGGCCAACTTGGTTCTAGTGAGAAAAAAGAGTGGAGAAATCATACTTTTTGTAGATTTTAGAAACCTGAACAAATGCTCATTGAAAGACAACTATCCATTTCCTAAAATGGATCACACAGTGTAGAAGGTAGTAGGTGAAAACATGATATCCATGGTGGATGGATTCTCGTGATATAATCAAGTAGAAATGCACTTGGATGACAAAGAGAAAACAACATTTATAACAACCCGGGGAACTTTTATGTATGAAAAAATTCCTTTTGGTTTTGATAAATGCAGGGGCTACCTTCCAAAGAGAAATGGATATAGCATTTGTAGGAGAAAAGAACAGATTTATTGTTATCTACTTGGACAATATGACTATATTTTCAAAGGATGATGAAGACCACATTAAAAAATTAAGGGAAGTTTGGTTTTTCCTTGAATCCCATGAAATCTCACTTTTCCATTAAAGAAGGAAATATTTTGAGCCACATAGTGTCCAAAGAAGGAGTCAAAATCGATTCTGAAAGGGTGCATTCTATCCAACAAATTGGTTTTCCCAGAAATAAGAAGGAAGTCCAGTCCTTTTTGGGAAAAATAAATTTTCTTAGGACATTCATCCCCAATTTTGTTGAAATAATGAATAACATCACTGATATGTTGAAGAAATACCATGAAATTAGATGGATTGTTGAAGCTAGAGTATCTTTTCAAAAAATCAAAGAAGAATTAGGAGACTCTCCAGTCCTATTTATCCCTAATTATGACAAGGATTTTCTCATATTTTATTTTTCCTTTGAAAATACTATTGTTTTGTGTTATTGCAAAGGAATTAAGAAGATCATGAGTTTCTCATAGCCTTTTTAAGAAAATCATTGAGGGATGTTGAATTGAAATATAGTAGCATGGAGAAGAAATCTTATGCTTCAGTAGTAGCCAGTTATGCCCCCCTTAATTTTCATCCACATTTCCATGACCTTCCTGACAAGTATTTGAAATGTTTACCTAAATTTGATGGGGAGAAGACCATATCTGCTAAAGAACATATGGGTTCTTTCCAAGACTTCTTGGATACCCTTTTTGTATAACATGATGATATATTCATGAGACTATTTTTTCAGACATTGGAAGGGTGTATCAAAAAGTGGTTCAGGGGGTTACTTGTTGCCTCATTGGTACATGGAAAGCCTTAAAATTAACCTTTATTAGACAATGTGGGGAGAAGAGAGACCATATTTATTATCTAACTGAGATTGGCTCATTAAATAAGAAAAAAAATGAAATTGTGGTTGATTTTAATAGAATATTTAGAAAACTATATAACAATATCCCTATTGATGTAAAATATTCACAACCAAGAGCAAAGATAACTTATGTTGGGGAATTTGAAGTTGATTTTTCCATGATGTTGAGGGAAAGGATATCCCCAACCTTTCTTATCATGAAATATGATGCAATAGATATTCAAGGAAATATGATTGCATCTAGAAAAATTAAACAAAGAATGTATCAGGTAGACAAAGACAAAAACAAAGTGAAATAAGAAGTCGACACTTATGATCCTAATAGAGACTCTCAAGATGAAAATATTATAGAGATGTCCATATTTCTTAGGAACCTATCAAATAAACTGTCTAGTTTGGAGGTTGAGGGTAATAATACAAATAAATATCCTCGGGAGGGAGACCTTAGAAACCCCAATCAATCCACAAATGATGAGAAGGGAAAGAAGGAACGAAGAATATCACATCCAGACCCCTGTTAAAACCAATAATGATAACAATCTAATTGAAGATGGGATGGATGAGGAATATGTTGATTCATTTGACTCAAAATGATAGTGAAAATTCCCCAAATCGTAGGACATAGGTGCTAAAAAGTGATTTGAGTCAAGAATATTTTTCACCGTCTCAATAAAAAGTGTTTGTTGATACCTTACATGAATAAATGCATAATAAATATGACCTTATGCCTAGGTAGAAACTTTTTGGGAAAGACAGTCATCCACATCCCAAAACATCCCCTCCAAATCAGCCCAAAGATAAGGCTAAATAAGTTTTAGATACTTCAAAGAAAAATGATGTTTCAGAGCCACTAAAAGGGGAAATTGAACATAAAGAAGATTAAAAGTGTGTTTCATCATTTACCATTGAACGTGAATTATCAAAGATCAATATTCCTGTGTGTTGAATTGAATTGGATAAAAAACCCTCTTATCATAAGCAAATTGAAAAAGTCATGCATGGAATGGGACCTACAAATCAACCAAATACCTCAAATTTCCAAGATGAATGTCCTACCATTGTATTTGGACCCCACATAGATGAGAAGGAAGACTTTTTTTCCACTTTTTATGTGACATTGAATATTCATGATAAAATGTTGCACAATTAAATGCTAGATTCTAGATCTTCACACAACCTCATGCCCAAAATAGTCATGGAGAAGTTAGGACTAAAGATAACTAAGCCCTATGATGATTTGTATTCTTTTGACTCAAGACAATTTAAGCATGAAGGTTTGATCAATGACATGGTGGTTAATTTTCCTCAATTACCTGTCAAAAACATTACGATGCATGTTGTAGTGGATTATGTGCCTACTAACTATGGTATGTTGCTATGAATGATATGGGAAAGGAATTTATGAGGAACCATGAAAATGGACATGACCTATTCCACAGTGCTAGTATTTGGAGGGGAAAATAGAAGTTTGTACAAGGAAACCAAATTTTCTTATGTGGTAAGTGATCAAAACAACCCCAAAAACCATCCAATATATGATGTTGATCAAGACATTTCCTCAAAAGTTACTACAATGGTTGATGGTGTATGGAGGATGTATTTTAATGGAGAATATTTGAAAGGAGTGGGATTTGGATTAATACTAATTTCTCCCACTAAGCAATAAATCCATTTTTATTACAAGATGGATTTTGAGGCTACTAACAATGTAGTTGAATATGAAGATTTGAATCTAGGCTTGGAGGTTGCAAAGAAGCTACAAATTACAAAGTTGGAAATGCTTGGAGATTCATAATTAGTAGTACAATAGGTCAAAGGCATCTATCAAACAAGCCACCAAAGGATGAGGTCATAAAAAAATTAGTTTTGGGACCAGATAGATCATTTTTATGAAGCCTTCAACACAATTATTTCTCTTAGAGAGTTCAACTAGAAAGAATATTCCTTAGACTTGGATTCTAGTACCTTTAAGCCACCAATCATCACTCAAGTCAAATATGAAACTGGAGTGAGGTACATGCCATGTATTCCAAATAACATGAAGTATTGGTAGGTGTTTGAAGATGATAAACAAATTAAGATATTTATGGAATTAATGGATCTCAAGTTTTCCAATACCCACATGGACTTAGAAGAAGATATAGAGCTGGGGCTACGGTTGAAGGAGAAGTTGAATCAATCACTATGTTTAGAAATTACATGGCTGACCATAAATTCTTACAGCTAAAGAATAATTTTATTCCAAAGGAGCTAGTACCTTTGGAACAACTCTTTGACATAAATGATATACCTGTTAAACCTGTTATTCTCCCAAAATATGAAACGGTTGAAGATTGTAATATAGGGACATATTATGAACCAAAGTACATCAAGTTATCTAAAGACATCTATGTTGAGCATAAGAAATAATATATAAATTTTTCCAAAGAGTATATGGATGTGTTTTCATGGAAGTATGAGTATTTGAAGACTTATGACACCAACATTATACAGCACAAGATACCCCTAAAACCTGGTTGTAAACCTTTTAGATAGAAGATCAGAAAATTCAATCCCATTTTGTTGCCTACTATTGAAAAGGAAGTGAGGAATCTATTGGATTCTTAAATCATAATTCCACTTAGATACTCTGAATGGGTGGCCAACTTGGTTCTAGTTAGAAAAAAGAGTGGAGAAATCATACTTTGCGTATATTTTAGAAACGTGAACAAATTCTCATTGAAAGACAACTATACATTACCTAAAATGGATCACACATTGTCTAAGGTAGTATGTTAAAACATGATATCCATGATGGATGGATACTCAGGATATAATCAAGTAGAACTGCACTTGGATGACAAAGAGAAAACCACATTTAAAACACCCTAGGGAACTTTTATGTATGACAAAAAGCCTTTTGGTTTGATAAATGCAGGGGATACCTTCCAAAGAGAAATGGATATAACATTTGTAGGAGGAAAGGACAGATTTATTGTTATCTACTTGGAAGAGATGACTATATTTTCAAAGGCTGATGAAGACCACATTAAAAACTTAAGACAAACTTTTGTTAAGTGCGGGAAGTTTGTCTTGTCCTTGAATCCTAAGAAATCTCACTTTTCCATGAAAGAAGGAAAGCTTTTGGGCCACATAGTATCCGAAGAAGGAGTCAAAATCGATTTTGAAAGGGCTGGGGCTATCAAACAAATTGGTTTTCCTAAAAATAATAAGGAAGGCCAGTCCTTTTTGGGAAAAATAAAGTTTCTTAGTACATTCATCCCCAATTTTGTTGAAATAATGAAGAAAATCACCAATATGTTGAATAAAGACCATGAAATCATATGGACTAGTGAAGATATAGCATCTTTTCAACAAATCAAAGAAGCATTAGGAGAATATCCAATCCTATTCATCCCTAATTGTGACAAGGATTTTCTCATATTTCTTTCTCCTCTGAAAATACTATTGTTGTTGTGTTATTTCAAAGGAATGGCGAAGATCATGAGCATCCCATAACATTTTTCAGCAAAGAATTGAGGAAAAGGAGATCCCCAAAATTTCTTATTATGCAAGATGATGCAATATATATTGAGGGAAATATGATTTCATCTGGAAAAATTAAGCAAAGAATATATCAGGTAGACAAAGACAAAAGAAACTCAAATAAGAATTTGGCACTTATGATCCTAACAAAGACTCTCAAGATGAAAAGATTAAAGAGAAGTCCAAATTGATAAGGAACCTGTCAAATAAATTGTCTAGGTTTGAGTTTGAGGGTAAAAATACAAAAAAATATCCTCATGAGGGAGGCCTTAGGAACTATAATCAATTCAAAAGACCCTTCAATCCACAAATCATGAGAAAGGAAAGAAGGATTGAAGAATATCCCATTCAGACCCTTGTCAAAACCAATAATTATAACAATCTAATTGAAGATAGGATGGATGAGGAATATGTTTATTTTCAAGAAAAAATTCAACTGCTTCAAGATGGAAACGATTTTATTCATTTGACTCAAAATGATTATGAAAATTCCATAAATCCTAGGACACATATCCTAAAAAGTGGGTTGAGTCAAGAAGATTTTTAACCATCTCAATACAAAGTCTTTGTTGATACATTATAGGAAGAAATGAATAATAAATATGACCTTAGGCCCAAGTAGATCATTTTTGGGAAAGATAGTCATCCACATCCCAAAAATTCCCCTCCAAATCAGCCCAAAGATAAGGCTAAAGAAGTTTTAGATACTTCAAAGAAAAATGATGTTTCATAGCCACTGAAAGGGGAAATTGAACATAAAGAATCTAACAATTGTGCTTCATCATTTAACATTGAACATGAATCATAAAAGATCAAGATTCATGTGTCTTGAACTGAATTGGCTGAAAATCCCTCTTATCATAAGCAAATTGAAAAAGTTAGGCATGTACTGGGACCTACAAATCAATCAAATACCTCAAATGTCCAATATGAATGTCCTACCATTGTATTTGGACCCCACATAGATGATAAGGAATACTGTGTTTTCCCTTTTAAGTGACATTGAATATTCATGATAAATGTTGCACAATTGCATGATAGATTCTGGAGCTTAACACAACCTCATGCCCAAAATATTCATGGAGAAGTTAGGAATAAAGATAACTAATCCCTATCATGATTTGTATTCTTTTGAATCAAGAAAAGTTAAGTGTGAAGGTTTGATCAAAGACATGGTGGCTACTTTGGCTCAATTACATGTCAAAAGAATTATGATGGATGTTGTAGTGGCTTATGTGCCTATTGGCCCTAGGTTAACGAAGGAAGCGAAGAACAAGGAAGAAAAGATAAAAAGAGAGCTTCGCGGGAGACACAATGGTTGTCACTAGGTCGAAGTGAGAAAAAGAAAAGAGAATATGGAGCGAAGTGCAGAAAAGCAATCCGTTGGATGAAGAGATTAAGGATGACAGCTCAGTAAGGAAGATGGACCGAGGATGACTCAGGAAGTGGAAAAAGCCAGCATTAGATGTCGTGGAGCACTGCGAGATGGAGAAGGAAAGACAGGCTGGCGAAGCCCAGAAAGAATAGGTCAAGTTGACCTAGGGTTTTGGTATCTAGAGTTTTGGCACCTAGATTTCGACCTAAGGCTGTCGGTAAGGGATTGTAATGTATAAATAAATGTCAAGAGGACCTGGGTGGGGTTGTTACAAGTGTGGTTGTTGTGTTTTGTTTATTGTTATTGTGGTTGATTGAGAGATCATTGTACTATGTGAGAGAGGAGTGTTGCGAGTGAGAGCCTCCTGGTATTGTAAGATCTTCAGCTGGGTGTGAAGATCAAATCCTGCAGCTGGGTGCGCAGGAAGGGAGAGAGAAAGAGGGAAGAAGAGAGAAGATTTGATGGCCAAGAGCACAGATCAGAACTATAAGCTTTATCTTAATATATCATAAGCACAGTTCTGTGGACGTAGCCCTAGAGAGAGGGTGAACCACGTATATTTTGTGTCCTATGTGTGATTGATGCTTGAAACTCTACCATTATTATGCTTCTAGTTGTGTTATTGTGTTAGATCTGATGTATAGTTGTGAAGGATAGATCTAGTTGATAAGTGATATATGAATACTGTGACTATTGTTATACAAGGTCCACCCGATATTCCCCTGGTTGTAGACACCTCTGTCCTACAACCCCCCTATTTGTTGCATTGGGTGACACTACATCTGCTTCGTAGGTGCTGCCGAAAGGGCCAGTAGTTAGGGCTTGTTGGTGCACTCTTGGAGTGAACCCTGGGTATACCCCTGTGCCAACAAATGGTTTTGTTGCTGGGACATAAATATTTTTAAGGGAATTTCAAGGTGGTTCCCATCAAAGACATAGATTCAAAAGTGGATAGAGGATCAAGAGAAGGACTTCGCGGAAGCCCAGAAAAAGAACCCCAAACTAAGTACTGAAGATTGGCTACAAAGATACATCTTCACCAACATTCACAAGATCTTCTTTGGAGGGATCCATCAGGAGCTATATGAGTGGTTGGCTAGGTTAGTTGACACATAGTTTGAGATCAGATATAGACCTCCTGTGGTTTGGACACCAACATTGATCCAGAAGGTCAAGAGAGTCAACAACGTTATATCCAGATCTATAGATCATTGGTTTGATAGTACCATCGGAGGGTATATCACCGAATTTGCTATTGACATAAGAGAACCATATAGTCAGGTTGAGAGATATTTCTTCAAGGGACCTAGAGGAAAATTTTTACAATTTCTGAGGGTGAGAATCAAGATGCTCTTGCATGAAAACCACATCCTGAAGATACAGTAGACTGGATGGACCTGAAAAGGATAATTTTCAAGATCTCGGACATCGACAGTGACACAGAAGCAGGACATACGCATAGTGGGAAAGTATTCTGAGGAGTTCACCTTGAGAATTTGTTTAAGCAAAACTACGGAGAAGAAGGTTTCTATAGTGGAGAACAGGTAGATCTAACCGATGAAGAGCATCGAGAGCCCACCAGAACAAAAGAAGGGGAAGTTGAAGAACTACGCCAAAGTGAGCCAGAAACCTCAAGAACTACACAAACTACTGAAGTAAGTAGGGTTAATCCTCCTGTTGTCCCAACAATACTTAACAGTCAGAATAGTCAGAACCACCAGAGTCTTCAGAGTACTGTTACCAGTAGCCCAACATCTACTCAGACAAGAACCCTAGACAGCTTTATGGAAGATGAAATGAGACTCCCTATCTTTAGAGGAGATGGATCTAAAGATCCAGATCAACATTGGTTTCTGTGTGAGGCCGTATGGAATATTAAAAGTATCATCGATGAAGACATCAAGAGAACCCAGTTCAGCACTACGCTAAGGGACCGTGCACTGAGCTGGTGCATGAAACTTTTCCAAGGAATGGCACAACCTAAGCCCCTGAATGAGATCAAGAATGCACTGATTACAGAGTTTAATAAACCTAAGCCAAAGTCACAATGTATCACAGAGCTGAAAGAGATCAAGCAAAAAGTTGCAGAACCTGTTTAGGAGTTCGACCAGAGATTCAGGACTCTAAAAGGCCAATTAACTTTCTAGATCCCCAATGAACAGAACAAACAGCGGTTCATCGTTGTGCTATTACCACACATAATAATCCCTTTGATGCAGTAGAATATTGCATCTCATGCAGAATCTTTGGATATTTCCATGAATCTTGAATCAGCACCGATGGGAGAATCTAGCTCAGGCATTAGCCAGATCATGAGCCAGCTAATAGTTTGTCTTTACAGGTCGATGATATGAAGAAGGATAAGGGAAAAGACAAAAGGGAAGATGTCTGGTGTGTGAGATGTAGATCATAAGGTCATGATAAGTAACATTGTCCCTTATTCCATGATTATTTGACCTCAAGAGCGTTGATCCCCTTAAAGCAAGTTAACCTACCCTGGTGCGAGGTATGCAGAAATAGGCATTGCCCAAGTGAGTGATACTACATGGAGAAGTATGTCCAGACACCCAAAAACTTGTATTGTACATTCTTTAAATCATTGGGGCATGATGATCGGGATTGTAGAGCTTATGATCTCATGCATGAAAGGTTGAGAGACATATACAAGATTCAAGGTGAAGTACAACAAGAGGGAAACACTCTGTAGTACAACTCTCCGGGGAGAGGAAATTTCACTCCTCACGGTGGCTACAGAGGAAGAGGACAAGGAGGAGGTATGGGCCAAGGCCGAGGACAAATTATCTGTTATAACTGCACACAACCATGACACTTAGCAAGGGATTGTCAGAGTCCTTGCACAACCTACAGTTATTGTAACTCTTTTGAGCATGTCATAGAAGAATGCCCTGTGTTGATAACTAAACTTCAAGAAAGATGAGGACCCCAGCAGAACCCACAAGTACAACTGATATATGATGAACCTCATGGAGTAAACCCTAGATTCATTGTTATTACTTGGGGAGGCACTGCTACAGGAGAAGATAGAGCAGCCCAAGGAAAGACTGAAAATGACCACAGAGTCAGGAAAGCTACAGAAAAGACGCCAACGTTCCATGCTAAGAAAGAAAGACAAATATTTGAGGAGGCAAGAAAAGAGTTCAAAAGAGATCAAGGATCTTCATCAAAGAGACAACCAAAAATCATAGAATATGGCATGCCTCAGGCGTTTGATCCATCTGCATCGCCAACTTAAGGGAAAGAGGTAAGAAAATTGATGGAATGTTTGTGCACTTGTGTTAAGTTAATTCAAGACAAAAGCGATGTACAAGAATTACAAGATTTAATCAAGCAGTATGAGATAGGAAAGATAGACCCCTTACCAAATAGAGTAGTGCACCAAATTGGAAAAAGGAGAAGGACAAATAAAGAATTACACTTGAATGCTCAGATAGGAGAGTATGAGATAGACTATGTGGTCCTCGACTTAGGGTCGGAGGTCAATGTCATGACGAAGCATACTTGGGCACTAATGGGCAAACCAAAGTTGGTCTATTCGCCTATCAAGCTTCGTATGGCCAACCAGCAAGCTGTCAGCCCATTTGGACGATTAGAGCATGTCCCGGTGAACATCGATGGAGTAAGAACCTTTGCAGATTTTGAGGTAATTGAAATTGTTGATGATAGTTGCACTTACCCTGCATTATTAGGAATAGATTGGGCCTTCAACAATTCTATTTTCATTGATATAAAGAAAAGACGCATGACATTTGAGAGATCTAGCCTTAGGGTCATTGCACTTTTAGATCCATATGAGGTTCCATGATATACAAAGCCTATCAGAGAAGAAGACTACGCATTTGAACTGGAAAACATCTACAAATTAACAGCTAGACAGGAGCATTATATCAACCCTACAGCTAACGGAAATCTAAGTTGGCGAAGTGACAACACATGTTCATCCGACTCAGAAGAAGCATTGGAGAACTAGCAGAACTAGATGTACAAAGTATCTACAAGAAGATGTGCTAGGATAACCAGAGAAGTTCGCTGGATTGGCACAACAGTGAGTAATCTACCCACATTTGATGCGCTGAACCCCTTAGAGGACTTCTTATTAGAATTTGAGACAAGTGTACTAGCACAACAGAGGTTGTTGGCAATGGATGAGGTCATGAAATCCACACCAGCAAGATGGTGGGGACCGCACAAGGGAAATATCATAGACTGGACACAATGTCAAACATTGATGACAACACGATTCTCAACACAACTAGGAAGCTGCGAAGTGAGGTACACAATTCGAAGTTGTCCAAAGCACCATGTACGCAACTGCAAAGAATCCTGGAGTGACATTCCTCAAGAACAATGGGTACACAGATTCATTAACACACTGGACATGATCCCTATCAACTAGTACCTTCAAGCGGAGCTGCACCTCATCACCTCGGAATGGAAAGGTATGATCTAGAATTTTATAATTACCTTTTTGTTTGAAAGTGAATTTCCTTCAGTAGATCAAGCACTATAGATAGTGAGACAAAAATTATTTAAGGAGGCATATGGCCTCCCTTTGGAACAAGAAGAGGATGACTGGACTGCGCCATTCTAGAAACTGCAAGGATGTTACAACATCAATGCCGACCATGATGATGATCCTAGGAAGGTAAACATTGTTGAGACAGAAGGTCAAAGAGATGTGGAAGGACCAGGAGTGGAGCTACGATTTATTAGTCAGCCAATTAAGATCAAAAAGGTCAACATTGGAACAGAGGAGACACCAAAGCTTGCCAATGTTGGAGATTATTCGGACACAACTACCATTAACAAGATTACAGATTTATTGCATGAATATCAGGACTTGTTCCCGACCAAGTTCACTGATATGAAGGGAATCAAAGGACCTATGGGAGAGATGAGAATACCTTTAAAACCAGGTGCGAAGCCATTCAAGCAAAGACCATACAAATTGAGCCCAAAATGTAAGGAAAAAGTGAAGATTGAGCTCGATAGGATGTTAGAAGCAGGGATTATTGAACCTGTCGAGAAGTCAGAGTGGATTATCCCTATGGTGATACAAGACAAGAATACAGGTGAAATTAGGATCTGTGTAGATCTCAGGAAGCTAAACTATGCGTGTTTTCATGATCCTTTCCCTACACCATTCACAAAGGAAGTGTTGGATAACGTGGGAGGACAAGTATATTCTTTTACAAATGGGTTTTCAGGATACCATTAGATCTGCATCATCAAGGAGGACCATCATAACACTATGTTTGCCACCAAGTGGGGATCCTACCAATATACAGTAATGCCATTTGGATCGAAGAATGCCCCAGCCATCGCTTCTAGAGTGGTGGTCAAAGCATTCAAAGAATTTTTGCATAAGTTTTTAGAAGCCTATTTTGATGACTGGACTGTTTTTAGTTTGTTGAAAAATCATATTGAATGCCTAAGGATAATGTTGGATAAATGCAGGCAATGTCAAATTTCTTTGAACTTGAAGAAGTGCATCTTCTTCTCACCATTTGGAGTACTATTAGGCCACATTGTATGCAATCAAGGATTGTTGGTTGATCCATCAAAGATTGCAATTATATTTGATTTGCCACCACCTACTTCATTCAAACAACTGTGCACTGCACTAGGACATACTGGCTATTATAGGAAAGTTATCAAAATATATGCTTAGATTACTACACCAATGGAGAAGCTATTAAATAAATACTATCAATTTGGTTGGATAGAAGAATGCCAACAGAGCTTCGACACACTAAAATAGAAGATGGTCACTGCGCCCATTCTGGTTTTCCCAGATTGGAGCAAGGATTTTCATGTGCATGTTGATGCATCTTCTATTTCATTAAGAGCAGTACTGGCACAACCTGGAGAAGGGGAAATTGATCATCCATTAGCATTTTCTAGCAAAAATCTCTCCACAGCTGAAATCAATTACACTACTACAGAGAGAAAGGGACTAGCCATGGTGTATGCATTGCAGAAATTCTGCCACTAGTTGTTGGGAGGACACTTTTAAATGTTTATTGATCACTCCACACTGAAATACCTAGTCAACAAGCCAGTGTTGGGTGTGAGAATATGCATGTGGCTTCTCCTGTTTCAAGAATATGATTTTGAGATCATAGTTAAGGCAGGAAGAATGAATAAGGGCCCATGCCACCTATCGAGGTTGGAACATGGTGAAGAACATACCAATCTAGAGGACACACTACCGGATGCATAGCTACTCACCATTAGAAATATTGATGGCCACTTTGCCGACATAGTCTAGTTCCTGTCAACAGGAATAGCTCCAGTTGAATACACAATTCCGCAGAAGAAACAGCTAGTGGTGCGCACTGCAGATTTTTCACTAATAGCTAGTCAGCTATATAAAATGAGACCTGATGAGATCCAAAGAAGATGTGTGATGGAGGTAGAATGCCCTATGATCCTTGAAGAAGCTCATGAAGGCATCATAAGAGGACATTATGTAGGAAAAGCAACTACGCAGAAGGTTCTACTAGCTGGCCTTTGGTGGCCTACATTACACAAAGATGCTAAAGAATATGCCAAAGCATGCAATGTATGTCAGTGAGTTGGAAAACCATCCCGAAGAGATGAGATGCCATTAGCACCATAGATGACCTTACAAGCATTTGAAAAATGGGCCATTGACTTCATGGGACCTATAAACCCACTAGGAAAGGGCACAGGAGCAAGGTATATTATCACTGTGATAGAATACCTGACTAGATGGGACAAAGCAAGAGTAGTCAAGGATTGTAGTGCAACTACAGTTGTGCATTTTATATTCGATGACATAATAGCCAAGTTTGGGTGCCCTAAGATTCTTATGAGTGATCAAGGTACACACTTCATCAATAAGATAGTTGAAGCCCTGACTAAAGAATTTGCAGTCCACCATCAGAAGAGTACACCTTATCATCCACAAGAAAACAAAATGGTTGAAGCATTGAACAAAATCTTGGAGACAACATTGACAAATATCTACAGTGTGAAGAGGGATGACTGGGATTTAAGAGTACCAGCAGTACTCTGGGCTTATAGAACCACTTGCAAGAAATTAACAATGTAGACCCCTTTCAAGTTGGTTTATGGTACTGAAGATGTTGTCCCAATGGAGTACTTGGTACCAAGCTTAAGGATTGTTGCGTTCACAAACATGGATGATACTGGCATTGTTCGTGAGAGACTTGCCCAGCTAGTTGAAATATAAGAAGACAGACTTATGGAATGATTCCATCAGCAAGTTCAGAAGGAACGAGAAAAGGCCTATCATGATAGAAACATCAAGAAGAAGAAATTTAGGCAAGGTGATTTAGTCCTGCTATATGAGAGTAAGTTTATCAAACACCCTGGGAAGTTCAGAGCGTATTGGCTTGGACCATATGAGATTGTCTATGTTACAGAAGGAGGATTTACATAGCTAAGACATTGAAAGGAGACTGGAAGGAAGGTTTGGTGAATGGGAGTCGGTTGAAGTTGTACTATGACAACCAGCTGCCTCACAACTCTCAATAGAATCAATAAGACACGGGTCTAGGACCCAGGTGTAGTTGAAACTAGGTACCAGACATAGAAAACATAGTCTGCACAAGGATGGAAAGGAGGCATAAAGCAAAAATAAAGGGTTGCACTGCACAGTCAAAAGTCGAAGAAAAATAAGAGGATCAGATATCAAGTGCCTCAGGATGAGTCATAGGTGAGTGTTGGGGGCTTGTTGGCCCTGGGTTATGGAAGGAAGAAAAGGTAAAAAGAGAGCTTCACGGGAGACACATTGGCTGTCACTGGGTCGAAGTGAGCAAAAGAACAGAGAATATGGAGCGAAGTGCATAAAAGCAAGCCATTGGATGAGGAGATCGAGGATGACAGATCAGCAAGGAAGATGGACCGAGGATGACTCAGGAAGTGGAAAAATCCAACATTAGATGCCATGGATCACCACGAGATGGAGAAGGAAAGACAGGCTAGCGAAGCCCGGAAAGAATGGGTCAAGTTGACCTAGGGTTTTGGTATCTAGGGTTTTGTCACCTAGGTTTTGAACTAAGGTTGTCAGTAAGGGATTTTAATGTATAAATAAAGGTTAAGAGGATATGGGTGGCGCTGTTACAATTGTGTTGTGTTTTTTGTTATTGTGGTTGATTGAGAGATCATTGTACTATGTGAGAGAGGAGTGTTGCAAGTGAGAGCCTCCTGGTATTGTAAGATCTTCAGCTGGGTGTGAAGATCAAATCCTGTAGTTGGGTGCGTAGGAAGGGAGAGAGAAAGAGGGAAGAAGAGAGAAGATATGCTGGCCAAGAGCGCAGATCAGAACTGTAAGCTTTATCTTAATATATCATAAGCATAGTTTTGTGGAC
The DNA here is from genome assembly GCA_009831015.1 of Picea engelmannii. Taxonomy (NCBI): domain Eukaryota; kingdom Viridiplantae; phylum Streptophyta; class Pinopsida; order Pinales; family Pinaceae; genus Picea; species Picea engelmannii. The sequence continues at coordinate 1,004,776 of ML786677.1, forward strand.
GTATCCCTAGAAAGAGAGTGAACCACGTATATGTTGTGTCCTATGTGTGATTGATGCTTAAATATCTGCCATTATTATGTTGCTAGTTGTGTTATTGTGTTATATTTGATGTATAGCTATGAAGGATAGATCTAGTTGATAAGTGATACATGAATACTGTGACTGTTGTTATACAAGATCTACTTGATATTCCCCTGGTTGTAGACACCTTTGTCCTGCAACCCCCCTATTATTTGCGTCAGGTGAGACTGCAGCTTCTTCGCAAGTGCTGCCGAAAAGGACATTAGCTAGGGCTTGTTGGTGTACTCTTGGAGTGAACCCTAGGTCTGCCCTTGTGCCAACAGTGCCTACTAACTATGGTATGTTGATATCAAGAACATGGGTAGGGAATTTAGGAGGAACCATGCAAATAGACATGACCTATGACATAGTTCCAATCTTTGGAGGGGAAAATAGAAGGTTGTACAGGGAAACCAAATTTTCTTGTGTGGTAAGTGATAAAAACAACCCCAAAAACCATCCAATATAGTATCTTGATGAAGACATGGTTTTTTGTATTTTATCAATAAATGAGGAGTATGATGAACCCCCTACATTTTCACACATTTCCTCAAAGGTTGCTACAGAGGTTGATGGTGTATGGAGGATGTATTTTAATGGAGAATATTCAAAAGAGTGGGATCTAGAGTAGTACTAATTTCTCCCACTAAGTAAGAAATCCCTTTGTCTTACAAGATGGATTTTGAGGCTACTAACATTTTGAGGCTACTAATAATGTGGTTGAATATGAAGATTTGATTCTAGGCTTGGACGCTGCAAAAAAGCTACAAATTACAAATTTGGCAGTGTTTTTTTATTCAACATTAGTATTGCAATAGGTAAAAGGCCTCTATCAAACAAGCCACACAAGGATGAGGTCATACAAAAATAAGTTTTGGGACTCGATAGATCATTTTTATGAATCCTTCAACATAATTGTTGCCCTTAGAGAGTTCAACTAGAAATAAACTTCCCTATCCTTGGATTCTAGTACCTTTAATCCACCAACCATCCCTCAAGTCAAATATGAAATTGGGATGAGATACATGCCATGTATTCTATATAACATGAAGTATTGGTAGGTGTTTGAAGGTGATAAACAAATTAAGAGATTTATGGAAGTAATGGATGATTTTTTCAATACCCACATGGACTTAGAAGAATATTTAGAGACTGAGGTTATGGTTGAAGGAGAATTTGAAGCAGCCCCTAAGTTTAGCAATTACATGGCGGACCATAAAGTCTAACAGATGAAGAATAATTTTATTCCAAAGGAGCTATTACATTTGGAAAAATTCTTTGACAGAAATGATATCCCTGTTAAACCTGTTGTTCTCCCAAAATATGAAAATGTTGAAGATTGTAATATAGGGAAAAATCATGAACCAAAGTACATCAATTTATCTAAAGACATCTCTTTTGAGCATAAGAAAGAATATCTAAATTTGTCCAAAGAGTATGTGGATGTGTTTGCATGGAAGTATGAGGATTTGAAGACTTATGACACCAACATTATACAGCACATGATACCCTTAAAACCTAGTACTAAAACATTCAGGTAGAATCTCAGACAAGTCAATCTCATTTCGTTTCCTACTATTGAAAAGGAAGTGAGGAAACTATTGGATCCTTAAATCATAATTTCACTTAGATACTCTGAATGGGTGTCCAACTTGATTCCAGTGAGAAAAAAGAGTGGAGAAATAATACTTTGTGTAGATTTTAGAAACCTGAACAAATGCTCACTAAAAGACAACAATTCATTTCCTAAAATGGATTAGATAATGTAGAAGGTTGTATGTGAAAACATGATATCCATGATGGATGTATTCTCGGGAAATAATCAAGTAGAAATGCACTTGGATGACAAAGAGAAAACAACATTTACAACACCCTCAGGAACTTTTATGTATGACAAAATGCCTTTTGGTTTGATAAATGTAAGGGATACCTTCCAAAGAGAAATGGATATAGAATATGTAGGAGAAAAGGATGGATTTATTGTTACCTACTTGGACAATATGCCTATATTTTCAAAGGCTGATGAAGACCACATTAAAAAATTAAGACAAACTTTTTTTAAGTGTGGGAAGTTTGACTTGTCCTAGAATTGCAAGAAATCTCACTTTTCCATGAAAGAAGGAAATATTTTGGGGCACATAGTATCCAAAGAAGGAGTCATAATCAATTCTTAAAGGGGTTGAGGATATCAAACAAAATGGTTTTCCCAAAAATAAGAAGGAAGTCCAGTCCTTTTGGGGAAAAATAAATTTTCTTAGGACATTCATCCCCAATTTTGCTGAAATAATGAAGAACATCATTGATATGTTTAAGAAAGACCATGAAATCACATGGATTGTTGAAGCTAGAAAATGTTTTCAACAAATCAAAGAATAATTAGGAGAATCTCCAGTCCTATTTATCCCTAATTATGAGAAGGATTTTCTCATATTTTATTTTTTCTCTGAAAATATTATTGTTATTGTGTTATTGAAAAGGAATGAAGAAGATCATGAGCAACCCATAGCCTTTTTCAACGAAGCATTGAGGGATATTGAATTGAAATATAGCAGGATGGAGAAGAAAGCTTATGCTTCGGTAAAAGCCATAAAATCTTTTAGATAATTTGTATTGCATTTTAAGATCCTAGCATATGTTCCCACTAGTGTCATTAAGGATATCCTTGTACAACCTAAAAATGAAGGAAAAAGGGGTAAATGGATTTCTAAAATTAAGGAGTATGATATAGAGATCAAACCTACAAAACTATTGAAGGGACGAGGGGTAGCTAGCCAAGTTGTTGGTTGAGTCAAATTGAAAATATCTAGGTGTGAATATGATGTCATCAAAAATCTTATCATCAAAACCTAAAGTGGATGAACCACAAGAACCATCCTTGAAGGTGGATTCAAAATTCAACTAGTGTTACACATTATTTTCGTCATCCCTATGACCATTAATGATGTAAACCTATCTGTTGCCTTCAGAGGGGTCAGTGGCCTGAGTTCCTGAAGAGAGAAGGGAGAAGAACTTTTCCTGAGAAAAGAAGTTGCATTTTCCCTTGTAAAAACCCTATAAAAAAGGATGTTCGTAGGTTTCTATATAGGCAGGGTGCGAGAATGCTTGATTCTCGTAGGTTGCACCATAGCTAGGGTGCGAGATGTTTGCAGGTTTCTCTATAGGTAGGGTGCGAGAATGCCTACACGTGGGAAAAAAAAGCGTTTTCTCGAATCTTCTAGAAGGAGAAACTTCTATGGTGAGGTGGCATCCGAATGGTTTGGATCTTACTCGCTTTCATGATTTAGTGGGATCATCCTAACCTCCTCACCTTATCCTCTTCAACTTATAAAAGAAGAGGAGTTCTCATGGAGAAAGTTAGCTTTTGAGCTTGGAGCTTTTGGGATTGGCTAAGTTGTATTCAGCTTGGAATTGTTAGCTTGGTTAGAGTGGCTTTGAGATTTTCTTTGTCAAGATAGATTGTAAATAGTATCATATCTATGCTCTCAGAATCCTTGGAGAAAGAAGTGTGTGGGGAATGAAGGACAGTTGGAAGGGATCTTACCACATCAAGGCCATGGTTGTAATCTCTCTTTCACATTTAATATGATATAGTAATATGATTCTTTCCTATAAAGCTTGTTGTGTTTTATTCAATGATTCCTTGATCACATACATAGGTTTATATTGAGTTTATGCTATTGCTATCACTTTGGTTGGTTGCGTTCTTTTGCAGGTTCATCATTGTATGAGCGTTGGAACGGAGCTAGGATGACGATGGCGAGAGAAAGCGACATTTAAATGGTATGTCACCCATCCCTCTTTAGTTATTAAATTCAATATCTAAAACTTAAGGAAAGCATCATGTTCTGGTGTGTTTTGTTCTAGATCCAGGTGGATCTAGGGAGATCTGTTAGTGTCTGCACCTATCGATTAGTCCGATAACAACTAGTCTGATTGGTATAAGGATAGCATCTTCTATCTGCAAAACCTATAGTGCCCAACGGAATGGGACAAGGCCAAACATAGATTCATCAAACTAAAGATAGTCAAATAATGCATCTTAGGGGAGAATCTGTTTTGGAATGATTCAAGAGGTATCATGCTTAATTGTATCGTTGAAGAAGAAACACAAGGTATTATCATTGAATTCTATAAAGGGGTATGTGGTGGTCATCATGTCTAGAGGGATACTACTTATAATATCCTTAGTGATGGTTATTATTGGCCTTCTCTATTATCTGATGTAAAATTGATGGTTAGGGATTGTGTAAAGTGTCATATGTTTGCAGGAAAGAAAAAATTGCTACCACTCCCACTGAAACCAATCAAATTTGAGACACCTTTCTAGCAATGGAGGTTAGACTTCATTAGAGAAATTAATCTTGATTCAAGTGGAAAACATAAGTGGATTTTAAAATCTATTGATTACTTTACCAAATAGGTGGAATCCATCCCCACAAGGGTGTTACTGGGATATTTCCCTCGTGACCTTGGGTCGCGTCATGATAGAGCAAGACTGGATATTGAAGATTAAATCTACCCTCACAATCAAACATGCAAAAAATGAATAACTATTTTTTCACAGAGAGAGATAGGGAAAGGAGAGAAGAGAAGGTGTGCACCTTAAACCCTTCGTATGATGTCGATCCATGCTCCTTCTTCTCGAAACAATCCTAGTCTCTATCGGTACAATCCTGCAATAAGAGACCTAGATTATGTTGCAACAAGGTAGTTATAGGTCCTAGTAGAATATATCAAAGGTACACTTTGAATCATATATGAACATATCAGATTGTAATGAAACAAGTGAACACAATAGTGGAAGAAAAATATACTCTTCTATTAATCATCAAAATAAGAGAGTTAGTTACAACCTGATGTTGCTTCTGGCATCGTTTCAGAACTAATCACTCGGGTTCCTCCTGAAGTCCTTCAACCATAAAATCAATGAAACTCTTCCTTGGATAGTATGATAAGGATATTATCACACCTTATAACTATATATGAGAGGAAGTAACTATGGAAAAGGAGTTTCCAGGTTGGGGGAAAACTTCTCAGAGGATGAAGGGGAAGGGAAGCTTGCTCAATTTTCGTAGCATAACCTTGCACCATTAGAATTGTCCTCATCATTTCCCTCAAAGGTGCTTTTATATTCTCACAAAGGAGTTGGGGAGGTTGAAATTCGTTTTTTACTAGATTGGGGATGTAGGGAAACGAGCCCAACCGAAAAACCCTCCTGAAATATCGAAATTATTTTCTTTTTCATTATTTTTTAGGGCATCTGTGGGTTGCACACTATAAAGGCACAGATGTCCGTGTGTTTCTCAAAGGAAAACTATGGATATGCTCAAAAGTCATGTTTTTTATATGACTTGGATGAGGCAAGATGGGATTTTGTTTTTTTAAGTGAAAGGGAAGGGTAGGCCATAGCACAAATGTATAGGTGTGGAATTTATTCTATAACAAATGCCCCTTAATGTGTGAGTTTGTAAGGGCAGAATGATGATCGAAATACATTACAACTCTAAGAGAGAAGCATGTATTGAAGTAAACTTTGAAGGTTCCTGGACATTTGATCCAAAAACAGAATCCATCAATCAAGATCAAGTGAGAGTATTATCTTCCCAAGTTGGGCATACCCATACTCATGAGTGATGTAAGCATAGCTACCGAATCAACTACACTGTGGATCCATGGTACATATGAAAGTATGACTAATGTCCATGGCCATGAAAAATGCACATTGAATCTATGTGATATATAAAAGTAGTAGACATGGTCAGGAGGAATACACAGTGGATCGATGTGAAAGTAGATCATAGCCATGAAGAGATACACAATGGAGCTATGTCTCAAAATCAAAACAAAGGATATCTGGGACTAATGAAGCGAACAAGTTGATCATCTACAAGTACCAATTTCTATTGGTGGTACGATGTATGTTGGATAGGAGCACAAAATATATGATGCTCATACTTCACCAAAAAGTCTTCAAAACAATCTGACGTGGTACGAATCTACACTATGCAAATAGATGTGCTAGGGTCGAACACAGTGAGACACCGTTTGATTACTGGTCATTGATGTATATCGTTAACAAATGTGAGAAAACCCATGGATGATGATGATGGGTGTCAAGGTACCATGGTACAATATAACAAGTGTGAATAAATGAGTTGATGTCGAACACCTGGTAGAATCTATCGAAAAGGGGACATTGATGTATTCCCACTGTCAATAGCAAGGGAACCTGTCACTGATGACTGCAAGCCCCAAGGTACCAAATATGACTCTAGATCCCTATCTCAGAGAAATATGTGTTGAAGTATATAGGAAGAGATCTGGTAAAAGTAAGGCATTAGGGCATCCTCCATCATCCAACACGAGGGGGTAGTAGAAGACCAAAGATTTGGAAATACTCAGACGAAACGATTGTAAGGACCACAATGAAGTATGAATCTAGCATGCACCAGATGAAAAAGTGCATGGCATAGACTCTCTTAATAGTATTCAATGATGCAGACCACTGGCAAAGAAGAGGAATCCAACAATCATGGGGTCAAATGGAAACCAAGGTACCAGAAAAATCCCTATGGGTTATGATTGGTGTTGACATTGAACACAAGGGAAACCACTCAGTCAGCAACCAATGATGGTTTGTCATATTCTGAGCACAACGTCACCTATGAATGATGTAAATAAGCCCAGGGTGAAACACTAGGTCATACTCTCAGAGAAATGTGTGGGAGTTATAAGATCAGACCTGCCAGCAAGAAGTCAATGGGGACATTCCATACTGGCACACATAAGAGGCATAGATACTTGTGATGATGAGACAGACTTGACTGAATTAGGAAGGCCGAATTTCTAGGTCAGAGACTTAACTGCAGAATGGTCGACTCATGATTAAATTTCTCTTGAACAAAATCATGACACATTATGTGACTTAGGCAGCATGAATATAAACTCAAATACATTTGTGTAATATACCAGATATAAAATGTATGCAGAACTGAAATAAAATGCTAGTAATGGCAAAATAACAGCAATATAACTAGAACATTCAACACAATAACACTGAAATGATATAAGAATAACAAGAGAAATAACACTTTGAATCTGAAAGCAATGTTCACGGGCCTCTTTGAGGGGGAAACCTCCAGTTGATCAGAGCTTTATTACAATAATATCCAAGCTAGGGTTCTCATACCCTTGACTCCTATTTATACTAAAAAGAAGCATCTAGAGGAAGATCCTTCTAGAAGCGGAAGCTTCTATTAGGTATTCTTACATCCTCCTTATTCTATTTTATTGAAAGGCCTTACTAATATTGACATTTATTACATCCGAATATATTGTTCTACCTATGTGCGGGTTAGGACCCTAACATGTCTTCCCCCTTAAAAAAAGCCTTGCCCTCAAGGCTTGAGATGAGAAAATTGCTACAGAATGGTAGTTGGTTCCCAAGTGGCGTCTACTGGAATTGTATATTTCCACTGTACTAGCACTTCTTGATGGTTCTCTAACGTAAGAAATGCTCACGCTCATCCAAAACTGCTTCTGGCTGTAGCCAAATGGATCCTTCTTTAGATAACTCTGGAAGGTTGGTTTGAATTTGTCACTTAACTCCAATCACCTTCTTTAAGCATGAAACATGAAAAACAGGATGTAGCAATTGTTGGGCAAAGCTAACTGATAGGCGACTTGTCCCACACGCTTGAGTATAGTATAAGGACCATAAATTTTGGGTGATAGCTTCTGACAATGCTCGGCCTTGAGGGAAGTTTGCTTGTAAGGTTGCCATCGAAGAAACACCTAGTCCCCTTCTGCAAATTGGCATTCAGAGTGACCTTGATCTGCTTGTTGCTTCATGTGATTCTATGCCATGACCAAATTCTCTTTGAGGGTACAGAGAATATCCTCTCGAGCTATAAGTGTTAGGTCAACTACCTAGACCTTCAAGGCACCTGGTAAGTATGAGAGAACTGAAGGTGGCTCATGTCCATATACCGCTTCAAAAGGAGTCATGCGTGTAGTTGTGTGGTATGAAGTGTTGTACCACCATTCAGCTAGGGGTAACCATTGAGCCCATTGATTTTGCTTTTCCGAGGAAAAACACCTCAAATATGTTTCCAAACACTTGTTGACAACTTCCATTTGGCCATCAGTCTGGGGATAATAAGTTGTGCTGAGATGCAATTCGGTGCCTTGTATATTGAACATTTATTGACAAAAATTGCTTGTGAAAGTTGGGTCGCAATCAGAAACAATAGAGTGCGACATGCCATGAAGCTTGAAGACCTGATCCATGAATATTTGAGCCACCGTGGATGTTGTAAATGAGTGTTGAAGGGCATAGAAATGAGCATACTTGGAAAGGTGATCAACAACCACCATGATGACAGATTTATTTCCCGATTTGGGTAAGCCGGTAATAAAATCCATAGAGATATCCTTCCAAATAGGAGGTGGAATCAGGAGCAGTTGTAGTGTGCCTAGAGATTTGACTGTTTCTCCCTTGTTGCGTTGACACACATCACATTCAGCTACAAAATTACGAATGTCCTATTTCATACCATCCCAGAAAAAGGAACGTTTGACCCTGTCATAGGTTTTGGTGAACCCGGAGTGCCCTACTGTGGGTGTAGCATGAAGCTCATAACGTACCATTGATTTAAGATTTGATTGTTTACTTAAATAAAAATGATCTTTGTATCGAAGTTCCTCATGGAGCCAAGAGTACCTTGGGGAAGATGAAGCCTTAGACTGCAATTGGTGGATGAACTGCGAACTTTTGGGATCTTGTAGCCATTCCTGGCGAACATCTTGGAGCCAATCTAGTACAATGAATGAAAGAGAAAAAAGGGATCCTTCATCTTCATATTTTCGGGAAAGTGCATCCGCAACCACATTTTTTTTTTCTTTCTTATAAATGATCTCATAATCATATCCAAAAAGTTTAGTCACCCATTTTTGTTGTTATGGGGAGGAAATGCGTTGTTCTAGAAAATACTTGAGCCTTTGATGATCTATCTTAATTTGGAAACGATGCCCCAATAGATAAGGACACCACAGATCCATGGCATGGAGAATAGCCAACATTTCCTTTTCATAGATGGATTTTCCCACATTTCTTTCAGATAGTTGCTTACTGGTAAAGGCCAAAGGTCAACCCTCTTTCATAAGGACAGCACCAATTCCTTTCCCCGAGGCATCACATTCCAACACAAAGGTCTTTGTGAAATCGGGAAGGGAGAGGATTGGAGTGGTGCACATGGCCATTTTTAAGGTCTGAAAAGCTTGAGCAATGGCTGGAGCCCAAGTGAAAGAGTTCTTTTTTAGGAGAGTAGTGAGAGGTGTTGCAATCTTCCCATAATTCTTAACAAACTTGCGATAATACCCTGTTAAGCCTAGGAATCCATGCAAGCTCTTAAGAGTCTTTGGGTGAGGCTAGTCTTTCATAGCTTCAATATTTTTAGGATCCACCCTGACGCCATATTTTCCAACCAGATGACCCAAGTATTCTACTTCTGAGGCACCAAAAACACATTTAGACTGTTTCAGGAAAAGTTGGTGCTGAGAGAATAGATGGAGAACTCAATCCACATGAGCAAGATGGTTTGTCCAGGTTTTTCTATAGATGAGGATATCATCAAATAAAACTAAGACAAAATGGAGGAGACAAGGACGGAAGACATGATTCATGAGGCTTTGGAAGGTGGAGAGGGCATTACACAAGCCAAAGGGCATGACCAAAAACTCATAGTGGCCCTCATGAGTTCTAAAGGAAGTCTTGGGAATTTCTGCCTCTTTCATACGTATATGGTGGTAGCCCGAATGAAGATCCAGTTTAGTAAAGAATTGGGAGCCACTCAATTCATCCAGGAGGTCATCAATGAAAGGAATGAGGAATTTGTCTTTGATGGTAAGTTTGTTGAGGGCACGGAAGTCAGGACACATTCACCAAGAACCTTCTTTCTTCAGGACCATGACCACAGAAGATGAGTAGGGGCTCATACTAGGGTGGATAATGCCTACATTAAGGAGTTCATGGACCATTTTCTCAATTTCATTTTTTTGGGAAAAGGGGTGATGATACAGACGGATATTGGGAGGAAGGCTTCTGGGTACAAGGGGAATGGAATGATGATGAACACCATGGGAAGGAGGGATGCCATGGGGAGTGGAAAAGACCAATTAATGTTTAGAAATGATGGCTTGGAGGTATTGCAGTACCGAGGGTGTCTCTCTTGCTTGTATGGCATGGAGTTAGGCGATAACACCAGAATGACCCTTTTTGAGCAGCTTTTCCATGCGATGGAAACTAATGATCTCAAGTGAACTAGTTGTGATTCCTTGGAACTTATATTTGTGGCCCTCTTGGTCAAATTGCATGGTTAAGTCTTTAAAATCCATGAGAATGGGACCCAAAGTCCTTAGCCAGTCTGCACCCAACACAATGTCACAACCTCCCATGTCGATAGAAAACATATGGGATTTCAGGTGGTAGTCACCAATTTGGAGACACACATTTTCACAATGCCCTCCACATTTCATGGAACCACCATTGGCAATCATGATTTGGAAATTATTGGCGGCATGGATGTAGCAATGATTTTCTTGGGCAATGCGGCGATGAATAAAATTATGTGTGCTGCCACTATCAACCAAAATGATGACCTTCTGATGCTTGATGTAACCAATTAGCTTGAGGGTTTGGGGAGTGGAGAATCCAGTGAGAGAATTGAGGGAAATGACCGGTTCTACTTTGGGAGGGTATGAGGGAGGGGTTAAGTCAGTGGATTTAGGTGAATCAGACATAGAGGGAGTTTCTTCATCTTCTTCCGAAATCTCCTCAGAGATGGCCATAAAAAGATGTTTTTATTTACACTTGTGGCCCGGGAAATATTTTTCATCATAGTTATAACAAAGGCCTTTGAGTTGGTGTTCATCCATTTTAGCACTAGTCAATTTTTGGATCTTTAGTGGAGAAGAGGGAGTAGTGGGATTTATTGGTTTAGGGCGAGGGATAAAGGAGGGTTTTTGGTTTTGAGCAGATACAACCTGTTGTGCTTCTTTATCTCTTTTGGTAGCCTCCACCCAAATCTCAGGCCAAGCCATGAGGACACGGGCCTGAATTCCATCCTTGAGGCTGCTAATAAAACACTCTTGGAAAAAGGCATCAAACATGCCCTCTGTTCTAAAAGCCAGGCGCTCAAAGGAAGCTATAAATTCTTCCATTGTTCCTAATTTTTTCAGCTTTGTCAAACTACCCAAATGGTTGGTGTCAGTGTCAAAGTGTTCATAAAGCTCTGCCACAAAGTCTGTCCAAGCAATATACCCTTGACGAGAAGTTTTTCTCCATTGCCACCATTGCCAACGTTCTTGATCTAGATGGATAACACCATACCGAAGTTTGGCCAAGTCATCTGTAATGTCGTATAAAGAGAAGTAATGTACCATTTGGGTTACCCAACCAGTGGGGTCCGAGCCATCAAATTTGGTCACATCCGCCCATGGAAGGTGTAGGTCACATTGAAAGTGATGGTTCTGCAAGGTATGAGAATGAGAGGAATGGTCACCTTCAGTATGTGGAGGTGAGGAAGAGGAAGGGTTATCTGTAGAGATATGCAGTTTGGTGCAGAGTGCTGAAAAGAATGATTCAAGCTGGGTGGTGAGGTCTTGTTTGATTTCCCCCATTGAGGATTGCATGGTTGTATTGATGGTGAAAACATTGGCACTGAGTTGTTTCACTTCTTGTTGGGTCTCAATGAGACCAAATTGCAAGGTGTTGAAGTGAGCTTCCAAGTCTTGGCTACGAGTATGGACCATGAGGATGAGGAAACTAAAAAGGGACAGGTGGGGTAAAACGTTTTGGCCGAAAACAATGATATGGATGAATGTTATAAGGGCAAAGAGATGAATCCAATGGAATAGGTCTCAAATAATGGTGAAACAAATTCCAAACCTTTTTTTTTCTTTTTCTTTTTTTACAGAGTTATACTCCGAGCTAAAGAATACTGCAGAGAGGAAATGACCAAATGCTTAACTAGAAAGAAATGTGTATTTACTTGGCAACCTGAACACAATTGCACGACAATAGATCTTGTCTGTTTTAATTTGTTTATGTTTATGTCCCCCAAGGGTTAGGTATTCAAGGGTTCTACAGACAAGGGTTTGCCCTGTGCTATAGCTCTCTGATATATGTGTGGGGTCCAACAGTAGTACTCGACCCAATATCTCATGGCACTAAATAAGGAGGATAGACCGTACCCTTAGCCCTACTACCCGACTACCCAGGTACTAGAGAGTATCTTCCCGAGTGCTTTTCTCGGTGACACTTTAGCAATCAAGCAGCCGATCGGTTTATCTAAAGAGGACTTCAGGTAATCTAGGTCGATCTATACACAGGTGTTGTCTGATGCACTACCACTCGAAGGGGTACCAACAGGGGTTACAAGGGTGGCCAACAGATGTGTGCTTAAGTACCACTTGTATTTCCTGCATGTATGAATCCCTCAACTGCAGGTTTATGTGTGTAATGACAGATCTTTGTGGCTTAAAGATGTCAAAATACGTCTCTACCTTGAAAAAAAATCAACCCACTTTCTGTCGAGGAAAGTTCTCTGATACCACTTGTAATATACCAGATATAAAATGTATGCAGAACTGAAATAAAATGCTAGTAATGGTAGAATAATAGCAATATAAACAGAACATTCACCATAATAACACTGAAGTGATATAAGAATAACAACAAAAATAGCACTTTGAATCTGAAAGCAATGTTCACGATCCTCTTCGAGGGGGAAATCTCCAGTTGAGCAGAGCTCTATTAAAATAATATCCAAGCTAGGGTTATCATAGCCTCAACTCCTATTTATACTAAAAAGAAGCATCTAGAGGAAGATCCTTCTAGAAGTGGAAGCTTCTATTAGGTCTTCTTAATTCTTCCTTATTCTATTTTATTGAAAGGACTTATTAATATTGACCTTTATTACATCTGAATATATTGTTCTACCTATGTGCAGGTTAGGACCCTAACAAAGTATCACAGAATTGTTGCACGAATACAACGACCTTTTTCCCACAATCTTTACAGAGATGAAAGGCATAATCGGAGAACTAGGAGAAATGAAGATACCACTCAGACTTGATGCGAGACCCATTAAACAACAACCATATAGATTGAATCCCATATATAAACAAAAAGTTAAAAATGAGATCGATAAGATGCTCGAGGTCGGCATCATCGAACCAGTCGAAGAATCAGAATGGATAAGTTCGATGGTTGTATAGAACAAGAAACAGGGAAGAGGGATCAGGATATGAGTCGACTTGAGAAATTTGAACAATGCATGCCTACATGACCCATTCCCCACACTATTTATGGATGAAGTACTCAAGAACGTAGGAGGCCACGAAGCCTACTCATTCACCAATGGATTCTCAGGATACCATCAGATTAAGATAGCATAGGAGGATAGACACAAGACCAAATTTGTGACTGAATGGGGATCTTACCAGTATATAGTCATGTCATTCAGACTGAAGAATGCACCTACTATATTCTCCAAAGTGGTCATCGCAGCATTTAAGGAATTCATCCACCAATTTCTTGAAGTATACCTGGATGATTGGACGGTCTATAGCATGTTGAAAAACCATGTTGAAGTTTTATGACTGATGCTAGAATGATGTAGACAGTGTCAGATATCACTTAATAACAAGAAATGCATATTTGGAACACCATTTGGAATACTATTGGGACACATAGTATGCAAACAGGGTTTTCTAGTGGATCCGGCCAAAATCGCAGTCATTTTTAATCTACCAGCGCTAAAAATAGTCTGCCAACTAAGAGCAACGCTAGGACATACGAGATATTACAGGAAATTCATCAAAGGCTATGTGGAGATTACAGTGCCAATGAAAAAACTATTAAGGAAAGATAAAAAGTATCAATGGAACAATGAGTGCCAACACGGTCTGGATACCCTGAAGGCAAAGATGGTCGCCGCACCAATATTGGTATTTCCATATTGGGGGAAGACATTCCATGTACATGTAGATGCATCAGTGATAGCACTTGGAGCTATCGTGGCACAACCAGGAACAGGAGACTTGGATCACCCAATAGCGTTCGCAACAAGAAAATTATCAGATTCAGAACAAAATTATAACACGACGGATAGAGAAGGCCTAGCTATGGTTTATGCACTACATAAATACAAACATTACCTATTGGGAAAACACTTTAAGATTTTTATAGATCACTCAGCCCTAAAATACCTAGTCAACAAGCCAGTGTTGGGGGGGAGAATCTGTCGATGGTTATTTCTATTCCAAAAAATTGACTTTAAAGTAATAGTTAAACCAGGAAAATTGAATGCAGGAACAGACCATCTATCGAGGATCACAAATGGAGAGGAACCAATGAACTTAGAAGAGAAATTTCCATATGCACAGCTGTTCTCAGTACATATTGTTGATGATTACTTCACATAGATCATCTAATACTTAAGCACAGGTACTGCGCTGCAAGAATATACCACCGTCCAGAAGAAGAACCTGGTATTCCACGCAGCCGACTATCAATTGATCACAGGACATCTATACAAGATGGGCACAAATAGAATCTTACGGAGATACGTACTAGACCATGAATGACCAAGAATTTTAGCAGAAGCCCACAAGGGAATAGCAGAAGGGCATTATGCAAGAAAAGCTACCGTGCAGAAGGTACTACACGCAGGATTATGGTAGCCAACAATCCAAAAAGACTCGAAAGAATACTGTTAGGAATGTGATGTCTGTCAAAGGGTAGGCAAACCCAACAGAAGGGATGAGATGCCACTATGACCGCAAGTGACGCTTCAGGCATTCGAAAAATGGGTGATAGATTCCATGGGACCCATCAACCCGCCAGCCAAAAGAACAGGGGCGAGATATATTATTACCATGACAGAATACCTAACGAGTTGGGCAGAAGTCGCACCAGTAAAAGATTGTAGCGTAGAGATAGTTGCACACTTTCTGTTTGAATAGGTAATTACTAGATTTGGGTGCCCAAGAATTTTTATGAGTGACCAAGGAATGCACTTCATAAATAGCACCATCCAAACAATGCTGGAAGAGTTTGAAGTTCATCACCAAAAAATCACACCGTATCATCCATAGGCAAATGACACAGTATAAGCCTTCAACAAAATTCTAGAAAACGCCTTGACAAAGATATGCAACGTCAACAGGGATGATTAGGATCTCAAGGTACCAGAAGTACTATGGGCATATAGAACCACATGTAAAAAGTTGACTGGCCACACACCATTCAAACTAGACTATGGTCAAGAAGCAGTAGTGCCCTTAGAATTTTTAATACCCAGCCTATGTGTAGTAGCCATTACACAAATGACAAAATGAGGCGCAGTACAAGAAAGACTGAATCAGTTACTCTCAATGGAGGAAGATCAAATCTTGGCAGGCTTCCATCAACAAGTACAGAAAGAAAGAGAAAAATCTTGGCATGACCGCCACATCAAGAGGACGACGTTCAAGGAAGGAGATCTAGTATTTCTCTACGATAGTAAAGCATTGCAGCACCCAAGAAAGATGAGAATGCATTGGCTAGGACCATACGAGGTAAAAGTTGTCACAGATGGAGGAGATGTATAGTTAAGAGATCTAGTAGGTGCATACTTCAGAGGAATGATCAACACGAGTTGACTAAATCTATACAAGGATAGTTGACCACCCACCGCACAGTAAAATAAAATAAAAACATCGAAAATAGCCGAAAACAGCATGCAGCACGATGGACACGTCGCATATGAAACACGAAGCCAGCAAGGGAAAAGATAATGAATATATCGAAAAAGGAAACAAGAGGGAAAAGGAAAGTCAGAAAAAGCAGGCTGACAAGACAGCATGAGGCAGAATTAAAGCAAGGCAAGCACAGATGGGATGTCACATTAAATGTGACAATTGGAGATGATAGAGCAGGCATAATGGCAAGTACAAAATCGTCGCGGATTCATTCAACCTACAGTTATGGTGCATTAATCACATAATGGAGGAAGCATCCTCAACAAGCTTCATGACGAGCCCATACAACACATGAGCGCAGAAACAGTTAGTCTATTCATGAAAGGAGAACAAAAAAAGAGAAACAACAGCAAGAACGAATAGAGTGAAACCACAGAGCTCACCAAATCCATTCAGACTCTGCAAATGTTCGACAGACACCACTCAAGGATTTGGATCATATCCAATTGGTCTTGACACGGATTCCATCAAAAGCATTATACAAACTACAGATTAGCGTCGACCATGAGCTATAGTCATGAGCACACAAAAACTTAGTCAAGCTACAGAAAGCAACAAAGAAGCACAAAGCGCTGGAAACAATTTGTGCACAAGCAAAATCTGAAAATCAGGAGGAGAAAGAGCGTAGAAACGAACTGGAAAGCAGAGTGGAAGAAATTTTAGGGAAACTCCCAACTACTGCACAAGGAAATGAACTCCCATCCGCAAATAATATTGACTAGATTGTGCAGGAAATTGATCAGTATCAAAAAGATATTGAGACTCTCCGTGGACAAATTAGATCGACAACTCCACTAGCAGTGAAGGAGCAAAGGAAGCAAGAAGCAGCAATACAACTGCAGGAGCTAGGAAAGCAGGTCAACACGGCAGTCGACTTGCTAGATAAAGAAACGCAACTTTGGACAAGGATGGAAGAGGGTCCACAAGTCCAACACTGGGACAAGGAGGAGGAGAGGATCAATGCAACGATCCAAGAACTCAAGTAGCGATAGAAGACCATACCAATTCTAGAATGGGTCAAGGGAATGCAAGAGTTGAAGAAGATACAAGCAGAACTTATCACTGCGTAAACATAGAAACAAGAGCATCAGGCTCAAATAGAACCATTGTAGGAATGGGTAGCAGAAGTACTTGCGCAGGTCGAAGAAGCCAGAAAACAGACATCACAAACTCAGCTAGAATGCACAGGACTTGTTATCACTCCAAGAAACTCCTTAAAGTTGTAGGCTAAGGATGCTTGGTAATTTAAGAAATTGATAATCAAAGTATGTGGATCAATGGGATAACTCAAGGTCTTAATGAGAAGAACAACTTATCATGCATCCAAATGAGCCAGTGCTTTTAGAAACCAATAATCAGATACAGTAATTGAAATGGGATATGAAGAACACTATTCTAGATAACCAAGTACATTAACATGAAGGGTCATACAAGATAGCAAGAGATCATTCAATTCAAATTTATGAGCTAAATAAGAAGATGACAGTTCTTAATAGTTGAGCTAAATTGACTCAAATTACAGAGCAATGTAACACATGAGGAAATCTGACAATGGTAGCAAAAGAAGACTGTCATTCATATCAAGATAAGAGTCTTAGTACATATGCCAAATTGTATCCAAGATGGAACCCCTTAGTGCTCCAAATGTCTTTGGCTTTATAGCCTTGCAAGATGAAATCTAGATCCTTGAAAGATGGATCAGATATACTAAAAATAGTCAAATCAAAAGAAATACAACAAGTGTAGGATGAGATCCTATAAAAATGGATCTAGAATGGAAAATCAAAACAAAATAGGAAAGGTCCTATTTAATGATCTCTAAAAATAGTAGATTGCTGATGAAGTGCAGTTTTAGCCTCCCAAGACTATTTGATTTGGTCCTCCAAACATAAAATTCGAATTGGGTGATGTGTCATTTGATCCCTATCATTTTGCCCTTGAAAATGACCAAATCTAGTCAAAAAAATCCCTTTTGACTTTCATCTCCAAGAATGGCCTTCAGATTTTGATTTGATAATTCATAACCAGCTTATTGAAGAAGATTTCAAACCATTCAAACCCAAAAAATCCTAATCTGGGCGAAAATTTGGCTATTATGGCCGTGACAGGCTTTCACTAGCTAATTTACCCGAAAATCCGCTCCTTAGCTGGTGAAAGGCGGAGCTTTCACCAGTTAACTAGTTATAATTCTGCCTTCTGCGCTGGTGAAAGCGCAGATTTTTTCAAAATCAAATTTCTCAGTCATGGAGAGTCCATTTTGCGTGCTTAAATAGTCGATTGACATATACAAATCCTAAGCTTTCCAATGGTGCTTTCAAATCTGCATTTGGACCTCGGGAAGCTAGTCAAATGTTCCCTACAAGATTAGGCATCATTCTTTCAAAAATGTCAGTGCATTTTTTATCACTAACATCTGGCTCCAACTGGGATGGATACCTCCCTGTGAGGTCTCCAAGAACCTAGCAAACCTTGTGCCTTTAGTACTGGGGCATGGAGTCATTCATCCTTTTCAGTCCCATCAATGTTTACAACCTGCATTTATGTCTTTGGCTATTTTCCAAAGTTTGTTGTTGTCTGTCCCAATCTTCTTTATCTATCACATTGGACTTTGCTCAATGCTTAGTTAAAACTATGCATGGCATTAATGTGAGGAATCCAGAAATCCATTCTCCAGATATTATTGGTGAATGAATCTCTAACAAAATCCAAGCATCATTCACAACACATCCAAGACTAAATGCCTCTGCTTCTGCCTCAAGAACATAGAAGATAAATATAGAGCTATTGAAAATCAAACCTGCATTCTGCATATTTTGGATATGGAAATGGCAGCATGCTATAAGCTTAGTGTGAACAGGTTAAGCTTTTGAATTATCATATAGCCAATACTAACATCATGCTTGCAGTATTTCATCTTGAGGTTTTGGACCAGCACGCTCTTCATAAACCCATAAGTCTTTGAACTCCCATCGCAACAATGCCAAAATTAGGATAAGACCCAGTGTACATGGAACAAGATAAAGCAGTGTTGGATGGTCGTGCCCATCCATTAGGTGCAAGGCAACATAATTGAGGAAGGGACCAAATCTGTATCTAATTGTTGACCAGAGAAAATAGCCATTCCAAAGACTCTTTTTTGTCGACCTATCATACCTAACTGCAAAAGAAACAAGTAAACCAGGTAAGAAGATGTGTCCAAAGCCAATCATATCATAGCCACCCCAAGGATCGAGAATATGTGGGATTATTAATAGCATGGGAATGCTTTCACCACCCGATTTATCACCGCGAGCAACCACAATCATAACACTCTCGTGGAAAAGAAGAGGTGATATGAAGACCCAGAAAATATCATAGACAAATGCACAGCTTAATAAAATTGCTGCAACCTTGATATTTGGTAATCGGGCTATTTGCAAAACTGTAATCATCAATGATATGCCTAGAACATCTTGACAAATCCAGGTATAGGAAGCATGCTGATTTGCAGCCCAAGTAACAGCAAAAGCTATACAGAAGGGCAAAACTATCACAGACAGGAGTGAGACCTCACCCACAATTGGAACCTTTATTGTCATGTCAGCAAAGCGACCAAATGACCTGGACAATAAAGCCACTGAAAAAATATGCATTCCCTCAACTGCACCTATACAGAAGAGGAAAATGAGAATCCAAATGAACCAATTAGACATGAACCAATAAAGAAGCATCAAAAATATCGATGATATCAGTATGAAGAAAACAGCTGGCTTGGTGGTTATATGCATGGCATCCTTCTCTGGCTCAACTTTGCTTGCAAATATATCATCTTGGGTCTCCTTTATTGTCAATTGCTTGTACCAGTCATCACATTGTTCATTTCCAATGAATTTTGACCATAGGGAAGCACACACTATGGTACCAACCGCCATCATCCACATGAAAATTTCTAAGAAATCTATAAATGGTTGGTTTGGGGAGTAAAGTAGCAAGTCCACCTTTTGGCCAGTGGACAGGTGGTCTTGAAGACTCTCCCCTGCTGATTTGGGGATCATGACAACAAGAATATTAATGTCGAATAAAGTATCATTTTCAGAGCACACCATTTTAAAAAGGTCTTCTTTATCATTCATTACAAGTAATGTCACTGCTCCCCCTGCTTGTGCAATATTTTCTTTCGTAGTGAAAGTGCAATTTCCTTGTTTGGACAATGCAGCATATCCTGATAACTGTGTAGAAGATTTTTTATAGCAATTTAGTGGATTTGACTCAACAACGGTCATCCGATGAGATTCATCTTCGTTAGTTGGTACAGAAGTACCAAATCTGGCACTCAGTCCAATTATGTTCATGTTCCCCATACATTAAATATGACAAACTGTTGTTTACATTCAATAACTCCAGATCATTCCAACTTCCCTGTCTGTTTAGAAACCTACTAGAAACAACTCGATTATCTCTCCTTTCCACAGTAGAACCACTACGAAAGAGGCTTTTGTTCAAATTTGGTGGTTTAAGTTGCCGAATAATGAAACCATTATTGACTATAAAGAATTCTTCTTTCACCATAGCCATTGGCCCTGGTGGCCAACCATAATCTTCCACTCTCCACGGATCAAAGAGTCTATGTCAAGATCAAGGGTACAGCTTAACAGTAGAATATGACTCAACAAACAGAAGCAGATATTTAGGCAAGCATCGGATCAAGGTTTTGAAGAGATAATAGGTCTTTAAATTTTGACAAATAATCAACCGTGGCTCAGTAAATAGGAGGAATTTTAGATAACAGACATGAGTCAAGGTTATGACCTATGAATCAACTCAACAATTAAAGAGATAACTGACAGTGCAATTGAGGACATCTAATTCGAGCTAATCAGTTAGTGTGTTTTTTAGAACAGACTCAACGGTTATTGGCAAGATTTGGAGTTCAAATGTAATGAAAATCTTAAACACACAGAGAATATAGGCAACATTCAGTCAATTTAGGTAGAGACTAAGCAAAAATTGTGACTCAACTAACAGAAGCAAATATTTGAGGCAATAATTGTTCAAGCACTGATCACAGAACCAGAATTTAAGCCATTTGATAATTGAAACGCACACCTATATGATGATTTTTCTCTCCAAACTAGAGTTTCAACCATCTTTTGCCACCTGAACGAATCTAGAGCTGTAATTGCGCACCTGTATGAGGGAATTTCAGCTGTTTGATCCAAATTAATGATAATTGACAGCCCGAGCATATAGATGATGTTTCGGCAGCTATTTCTTATCAACTTGCAATGATAACATGTAAACTTCACCAATCGTGTCACCTGCATGCCCAGCTCGGGGGGTGGGCATATTCCACCTAGAAGAGGAGGCGCATCTCTAGGAAAGCACTGAACAAGTATTTCTATAACTGGCAGAGTGGATAGCATTCCCTTCTCGTTAATATTTCCAACAACCTCATCCAAAACTTAAGCCACACCTGTAGTATGCAGGTGCAGGAAATTCACTCCACCTAAAAAGATGTAGCACTCAATGATTTTCATTGCAACCGGTAAATGTTAAAAGATCTTCTCGATAATAGCTATAAGATTTGGAAAAAGATCCAGCAGTTGTGGAACCATTGAAGGTGCATGATTGAGGGTAGCCTCCCATAAAAGCACTCCATCCTCTAGGGGATTGAGTTCATCTGGACTATTTATATCAGTACTGAACTGTAGAATAGGTAGCAACATGTTATAGGACATAGGTGACCGAGGACCAAGAGCCACCACAAAAATTTGCACTGCAAGTATAACTTGAATTCTTAGCAAACTTTCACCACTCGATTCATTCCATACCTTTGAGTCAAACTCTTGCACATTCTGCATAGTCTGAAAGCACATGTCCAAACATGTCGATACATACTCCACAAGTCTTCCTCATAGAACTGGACATCCTCCATGAGAAAACACTATGAGTGTTGAGCACCAACACCAGTCGCAGCTCCATCATCAGAAAGGTAGAAGTAGAGCCGGAACAGGACCAGCTCCCAAGGAAAATGAGACAATGAACAAGACAGTCCTGAGAATAGCAAAAGTGCCAGAGTATTATGCCAATGCCTTCCAGGAATGGAACAGAAAAAGTAGCAACATAGAAGCAGCCATTCCCATGAAACTCGTTATAAGAAAGCTCTTTCTTCCCTACTTTTCCATTAAAGAAGATGCCACAGTTTTACCAATGAAATTTGAAGCCGACACAAGAGAACTTGTTGCAACATCAGAAGCAATACCAGCACTCTGGAACATAGAAGTGGAGTAATAAACAACTGCATTTATGCCAGCAAGTTGCTGAAACAGGGAAAGTGTTGCTCCAACACTAACCACTTTCCAGTAATGTTTACTGAAAAGATCAAACCAACCAGCATCCTCCTCTACAGAACCTATGCTACTTCCTCTCAACTCAAGCATAACTTCTTCAACCTTGCCCTAATTAAGAAAACTGAAAGTAATCTACTTGCTAAAAGAAAAGAGCTTATTCTTCTATCTACTCCTACTCTAACCCCTGCAAATACATGTTTCAGATATATACAAATTTCCAGAAAAATAATTCAAGCATCAAATTGCTTGACCCATCTTTATGTATACAACATGGAACGAGGAAGGAGAACAAAAGATACCAGAAGAAGACTGCAACCGACTCACGTTCAATGATGCAAACCATGATACCAAACTCTGTAATATATGACATCATTGAAAACCGTGAGTCCATCCACATAGCAATTGGATCATAAAATTTATGTATGACAATACCTTGTTGTTTAAAGTGGAAAATCTGCTTTCCTGTATTAGTTCCATGATGTTCCTGATCTGATCTAGGACTATTTCCATATGCAATTTTCTCTTTATCATCTAGAATCTCAAAAGACATAACCATTGAATTTTTTAGAAAAGTATCATATTCAACCACAGATTTTCCAACACAATCATACTGTCCATTAATTTGATAAAACAAATCATATTCATGACAGAATTCTGGAAAAAGGACATCGACTGTGAAAACTGAATGATTGACTTCATCTTGATGATGTTCTTCGATAGGCAAAGAAAGAGGCTCTTCAAGATCAGATCCATAGCTATCATATATAGGCTGGCTGCTGCTCAAAACAACATTATTTGATATAGAAATCTGATATCCTTCGTCTGCATACTTATCAAAGATAGGTGAACAAAAAACCTCTATATCTAGTAAAGAAAGACAAGCAATCTTCAAATCCTTCTCATCCATCACAGGTGAAAAACTGTCATAAGAAACCTCTTTGAAAATTTGAGAACAATCCTCTCATACAAATCAAAGGTAGCATGTGCAACAGAGATAATATCTGATGCATCTACAAATATATAATTCTCACTATAACCATTTGTATTATGAAGATCTTCCTGTTGAACAGCAATAATAGAAAGAATTTCATGTTCACAACTAAAAGAATAGACATTTTGAATATGTGAATGAAATTCTTCACAACAACCCTCAAGAAGAATTTCCCGAGCAAAAAACCTTTCACATCGATGATGGAATACTGTATGAAACTCT
>ML786677.1:1036765-1067838 GCA_009831015.1 Picea engelmannii
CGCTTAGTTATATTTCCAACAATTGGTATCAGAGCGGGTTCCTTTTATTTAAAGGTAGATGAGTAAGATTGAACATGACAAGTTAAGAAGGAACTTCAACCAATAAGGCCCCCCTGTTCAATGGAATAAACTTTTCCTTCTGGAAAGTTAAGATGAGAACTTACATAATGGCTTTAGGTGTAGATGTCTGGGATGTGGTAGAGACTATTTATGTAAAGCTGGCTGTACTAGATATTAAGGATGACAATCTAGAATTTAGCTTCAACGCTAAAGCTATGAATGTTATTCTGAGTGGGCTTGTAGAAGAAAAGTTTGTCAAATTCATGCAATGTGATTCAACAAACGTTATGTAGTTATGAAGGTGATGAAAAGGTGATGAAAAGGTGAAAGAGGCAAAACTTCAGACTCACGGACTGAAGCTTGAGCATTTAAAGATGTATGAAGATGAAACTATCAGTAAGTACTTCTTACGTATAGAAGAAATTTTCAACACTATGAAAGGCCTAGGTGAAATGACAGTTGATTCTTTTCTAATCCAGAAAATTTTAAGATGTCTTCCTAATAGATTTAACTCAAAGGTCTCTGCTATAGAGGAAATAATTGATCTCAAAATGTTGACACTAGAACGAATTCTTGGAACCCTAATTGCTTATGAAATGAGAATCACCAATGGTAAATCCACTACAAGAGAGACATATTTTAAAGTAGAGAAAAACACAAACTCTGATATAGATGAGAATGAAGCAAATTTTGTGACAAGACTGAAGAAAGGATCAGGCAAATACAAAGGTAAACTTCCCTTAAAATGTTTCAACTGTGGTAAGATAGGTCATTTTTCAACCAAGTGTCCTCACAAAAGAAAGGATCAGACATATGATGATGAAGAAAAGCACAAACACAAAAATGTCTATAAAGAGAATAATTTTAAGAAGAAAAACCTTTGTGTAAACAATGATGATGATCCCTCAGATGATGAAAGAAGTGACTCTTCTATTGAAGATAAAATAAATGATATCATCTTAATATATTTAGAAGATCTAAACACTGAAGATACAAGAAGTGAATCCGCTGACTGTGAAGCAAAAGTAGATCTTGAAGGAGAACTTGTCAGTGCCATGGAAGAGATTGATAGACTCAAAGAAAAGAAAAGAAAAGAAAAATAGTTATTGCTCAGGTATGAGAAAACATGCAAGGAACCATCTGAAGAAATTAATATGTTGAAGGTTAAGTTAGAAGAAGCTAATAAGATTGAATAAATCCTCAAACAACAATTAAAGGAAGCCGAAACAAAAGGTGAAAAATTGGAAGCTGAAGTAGTGATTGTCAGAAAAGATCTAGAGAAATTTCAGGCCTTGTATCATCATAATCTGACAAGTATTAAAGCCTCAGAAGGATTATCCTCCATTCTGAATTAGCAAAGGAATTCAAAATTGGAAACTAGTTTGGGTTATGAAGAGGGATCAAGTAGTGGTCAGCCAAGCAACAAAGAATCCATCAAGTTTTTCAAATCTACAACTACTGACAAAAAAAACCTGCAGAAACAAAGGAAAAGAATCAGCCACCAAGGAGGAGTGAAGGAAAATATACCATAATTGAATCTGAAGAACAAAGAAATAATACACTCTCTTCTCAAGAAAATCATTAGCATGGAAGAAATCAACCTGCTCAAACAAGAAAACCATTTTCCAGGTACAAAGATTTTATCTATGGATATTGTTTTTACTGCTCTAACTTTGGCCACAAAGCTGTAATTTTTTTTCTAAGATTTAGACATGAGCAATCAAGATAGCCAAGGAATAAATACCTATCTCAACAAAGAATGAGACGGCCAAGTTACAAACAACCACAGACTGCAAATCATGTGATGGCTGGGGAAAAAGATGCAAACTAAGCATAACAATCGTTATGATCCTTTGTTAAATGAACCGGAATGTTACATCTACCATAATTATGGACATAAAGCTACAGACTGTCTCTTAAAGAAATATAAGCCAGATTCAAGTCACAGAGCTGAAAACATCAAGGTTTGGAAGAAGAATGAAGATAACAAGTGTGGATTGGTTTTGTCAGCTCAAAGACAAAAATACTCCTAGTATACTGACAGCGGATGCTCTAGTCATATGACAGTTGACAAAAGTAAGTTCCTATCACTCAAGGAAAATAAAACAGAAAGTGTGACCTTTGGAAATGATGCTCTAGGAAATATCAGAGGTAAATGTCTAGTAAGCTTAAGT
This sequence comes from Picea engelmannii, assembly GCA_009831015.1. Classification (NCBI taxonomy): domain Eukaryota; kingdom Viridiplantae; phylum Streptophyta; class Pinopsida; order Pinales; family Pinaceae; genus Picea; species Picea engelmannii. The sequence continues at coordinate 1,039,000 of ML786677.1, forward strand.
AATGGAAGAAGCAAAGTTCAAGATGTATTATTTGTTGATGGTTTAAAGCATAATACTCTTAGTGTCAGTCAGATATGTGACAGAGGATGTGAAGTCACTTTCACTACCAAGAATTGTAAGATAAAGACAGTAAACACGGGAGATATGCTTGCAAAAGGGGTTAGAACCGAAAACAACGTATATATTCTGAAGGAAGATAAGGAGAAATGTCATTTAAGAAAAATTGATGAAAGTTGGTTATGGCACAGAAGGCTTGGACACCTGAATTTTGATCATATTGTCAAACTGAATAATGAAGGTGTTGTGAAAGACCTTCCAAAAATATCTAAGCCTAATAATTGTGTATGGGAGTCCTGCCAAATGGGGAAGATGACTCGTGCTCTATTCAAATCGAAGAGCTTCACATCTTCAGAGAAACCACTTAAACTTGTTCATATGGATCTGTGAGGACCATCATGAAAAGAAGGAATTGGAGGAGAATGTTACTTTATTTTTCTCATTGATGAATTCTCCAGACATATGTGGGTTGCCTTTTTGAGAGAAAAATCTTATGTGTTTGAGAAGTTTAAAACATTTAAATCATTAGCCGAGAATCATACAGGAAGAAAGTTAAAGGCAATTCTCTCAGACAGAGGAGGAGCATTTATGTCAAGATATTTCAAAGAATTCTATGATAGACATGGAATTAAAAGAGAATATATTATTCTAGGTACTCCTCAGCATATGTCAAGGGATATGATGAATGAAAGGGACATTTCACAAACCTTCTGGGTGGAGGATTTTCACATAGTTGTTCATATTATGAACAAAGCACATCTAAGGCCGAACAGTGATAAAAATCCACATGAGCTGTGGTTTGGCTGACCTGCATCCATCAAGCACTTTAAAGTATTTGGAAGTAAATCCTACATAAAAAATAATGATGATCATCTGGGAAAATTTGATAGTAGAGCTAATGAAGGTATCTTCTTAGGATATGCAACGAACAACAAAGGTTATAGAAGCTTTAACAAAAGAATGCATAAATTAGTAGATTGTATTGATGTTCGAATTGATGAAGAAGATCTTGTAAAAGATCAACAGAGAATAAGCACTAAGCCAAATGAAAAATGTGATGAGAATAATGAAAATGAAGAACAACAAATCCCAGAGTCACAATAATATTATGAATCAGGTGGAGAAGAGACACCCATACAAGAATAGTCGGGACAATAATTAACATCAAATCCTTCCTCCATAATTACTCAAAAGAATCATCCTTAAAGTCAAATAATTGGTGAGAAATACAAAGGTGTACAAACCAAGAGGAGGATAAGAAAAGACACCAAGCAATCACATATAGCCTTCATATCCATGGTGGAACCCAAGAACTTCAATGAAGCCAGTGAAGATGTAAATTGGTTAAAATCAATAAATGAGGAACTGGACCAAATTGAAAAGAATGCAACTTGGGAACTAGTTCCTAGTCCAACAAATAAAAATGTAATAGGATCCAAATGGGTCTACAAAAATAATATGAATGAGCAAGGAAATATTGTAATAAACAAGGCTAGATTGGTCTGCAAAGGATATGCTCAAATAGGAGGACTGGACTTTGATGAAACATTTGCGCCTGTAGAAAGATTAGAAGCTATTAGAATGTTTCTTTCCTATGCTTGTCATAAACAGTTTAAAGTCTATCAAATGGATGTCAGGTTAGCTTTTCTAAATGGAGATCTAAAAGAAGAAATCTATATGGAACAACCAGAGGGTTTCCAACTGTCAGATAACCCTACCTTTTCTAACAGCTGGAGAAAGCTTTATATGGGTTGAAACAAGCTCCTCCTGCATGGTATTACAGACTGGATAAGTATCTTCAAGACAAAGGGTTCAAGAGAGGAACAATTGACAACAATATATATATCAAAATAGAGGGTAATGATTTTCTCATTATGCTGGTCTATGTGGATGAAATCATATTCGAAAGCAATAATGCTTCGTCGGTACAATGGTTTGCCTCTGCCATGCAGTCTGAATTTGAAATGTCTATGATAGGGGAACTGTCATTCTTTCTTGGTCTGAAAATTACTCAGAGGTCTAAAGGATTATTTATTTCTCATGAGAAATATCTAAGAGAAATGTTGAAAACGTTTCAAATGGAATATTCTACACCTATGAGCACACCTATGGTCACTGGATGCAAGTTCAGCAAGGATGATGACTCACTTGATGTTGATTAGAGTTCCTATAGGTCTATGATAGGAAGCCTATTGTACATCACAACATCCCATTCAAACATAATGCATGTTGCTGGAATGGTAGGAAGGTATCAAGCTACACCTACACAAAGTCATTTGTTAGTTGTCAAAATAATATTCAGATACTTGAAAGGAACAATGAACTATGTCCTATGGTATCCTAGGAATCAGAATTTTCAACTATCAGTCTATTCATATGTTGATTGGGCTAACTTCGTGGATGAAATGAAAAGCATGAGTGGAGGTGCATTCTTCTTAGGATATTCTCTTCTAGCATGGTTGAGTAAGAAGCAAGGTTCCATTTCCTTATCGACTACAAAAGATAAATACATTGTAGTTGCCACTTGTTGTACCCAAGTACTATGGATGATTCATAAACTTGCAGACTTGGAGGTAAAGTATAATGCACCTATCCCAATCCATTTTGATAATACTAATGCAATTAGTGTGTCAAAGAATCTTGTATTTCACTCCAAGACAAAGCACATACCCATAAAGTATCACTTCTTGAAGGAACAAGTGACCAATACTGTTGTTTCTTTGCATTATATTCCATCCAAAGATCAAATTGTTGATATCTTCACTAAACCACTTGTAAAATTTCAGTTTGAGTATCTATGCCAGAAGTTGGGCGTGACCCTGTTACCAAGTTTAAAATTCCATCCTATCAGGGGGAGTATGTGTTGGTTGAATATATGATACCTCCAAAAACTATTGCAATCTCTTAGGGGGAGCATGTTTTCTTTGACATTGATGTCAAAGGGGGAGAAAAGGAGTGGTCTGGATGCTACAATTGGAGATCTAAGCAGTTTGTTAGGGTTTCCATCAATACCAAAGGGGGGTATTGTTGGCATGTTTACAGGAAGAGTGTGCTTGTCATTGATGGAAAGAACAGAAGGCGAAGCGCAAGGAAGCATAAGATCATGAGGAGGAGCGAACAGTATGCAGAAATCAAATCTCAGAAGAGATAGCGCTCTGTGCTTTCCAGAAGTGCAGCTGAGGTCCAAGAAATGGACTCACAGGAGGAGAAAAGGTCGAAACCTTTAAACACTTAGAAAACCATCTAATTCAAAGAGATAAGAAATCTCAGGAGGAAGAATGACAGTGGTCGTTTGATCACTAATATCGAATACCCAATGATCATTAGATCAGCGTCCAGTGACCAGACAAAACGAAGAGGAGAAGTATAGATCTAATTCGTTGGATCTGAGCACTGAGGATCAATAGTAGTTGAATCCAGAAATAAATGCATGAAGGTTAAGCATTTGGATCCGTGTAGGAGAGCGGACTTTTCAAAGTCCCGAAGTCCTGAAGTAAGCAAGGACCATCCATTGTCAAGACTGACAAGTGGCACACGATCCTCAACTCTGGAGCAAATAACTTCGAGGATTTTTCAGTTTGAGACTTGAAAAAACCAAAGTCCATAGAGCCAGAGTAAATGACAACTGTCAGATCATTTTGAAGTGGAAGGGCAAGATAAGCTAGAAAAGCAGCATCATAGAAAGAATGAGTGGTCGATCTAAGAACATGATCGACGAGCAACATTTAGTTCGGGTCTAAAAGTTGTGAGGAGGTTACTGTTCAGGGATTCTCACTTCGAAAGAATTGGCGACTTGAAAAATCGAAATACCCAAAGTCCTGAAGGCCGAAGTCCCGAAGTGAATGAGGATCCATGTCAACAAGACTATGTCAGAAAGGACACATGGTGCAATGAGACAATGACAAGTGTCAAGTTGATTCAACATTTCAGGTACGTGCAAATCACAAATCTGTGTGACATGTGGCAACTACTAGGCTCATGATACGTCATCAATTGACATAAGTAAGTGACATCACTACGGGAATTTTACTCTGACAGATTTACCACCAACACTTGCCCAAAGTTCTAAAGTCTCGAAGTGGTTTGGGGTCATCCATATTCAAGGAGGATAGGTGGAACGAGATCCACAACTTCGAAATTTTGTGGATAGGGAGAACGTGAAAATCACCAATGACAAATCTCGACCATTGATCATCAAGGGGAGTACATGTCAGCTGATCTGAGATTTCAGAGAAATATCACTTCAAGGATTTTGTGTTGAGACTTGAGAATTCTGAAGTTCGGAGACGTGAAAGGATCATGACCGTTGATCTGAAAGGGACACACATTAGTGGTTTCTCAACTACGGGGAAAATAATAGGATTGTTGAAAGGTTGGAAAGTTGATATTTTTAAACCTCGAATATCCGAAGGGATTGTGACCGTTGAATCATAGAAGACCACATGTCATTATATCATGGACTCCAGGTTAAATTCTCTGGGAGAAAATGAGAGTTTGAGAATTGAAAGTCCCAAAGGCCGGACTCATGGAGGAGATCCTGATCATAGATTAAGGAGGACAGGTGTCTGCAGATCATCAACTCCAGAAGATTTTCATATGGGAAAAGAGAGATTTGAGAATTGAAAGTCTCGAAGTCTGGACTTGCGGAGGTGATCATGATCATAGATTCAGGAGACAGGTGTCAATAGATCCTCCACTCTGGAAGATTGTCATATGGAGGAAATCAGGGCTTGAGACTTGAAAATCCCAAAGCCTGAATTACGAAGTAAATCACAGTCGTTGATTCAGGAAGGACAGATATGAACTGTCAGTTCAGGAGCACCATAAATATCATGAGATCAATGGTCTCATTGCATTGCGGGGATTGAAGGTTCACGTACGTTAATGAGCTGAGGGTGGGCCGCAATCGAAATCATGGTTTTGGATAATGGACACCTAGAGGCTCGAGGTAAATTGCGGGGTGAAAAGCAGTTTGGTCTAAACCAACTTTGGACGTGCCTACAATCGCATGGTCACATGAGATCATCGCCCAATGTCATATCGAGGGAGGAGCTAGCAAGTCGCTCAGATCCACTTTGGAGTTCGAGAGATCGGGATTTGGGAGAGTCGGGGTGACTCATGACAGATGACCAAAACGCGAAGTCCCGAACTAATTGGCCCGAGGTCACCACTGAAGGTCATGAGAAGGAAGAGGATTAGGAGCCAGAGGAGCTAAAACTAACTGACTATAACTACCAGAGAAGATGAAGAACTTCGACTGACAGAGAAGAAAAATATTATCTGGATAACTGCTAGAGAAGCCAAAGACCCTTGAATAACGGTCAGATAAGATCAAGAGTTTGTATGATGATCAGGTAGACGACTTGACGTGTGAATGACATGAAAAATAGAGAAGAGAAAGAGTCTCTTTTGACGAGTGAGGCATGTGGGTAGGATTTGACATTGTGGAAAATCGGAAGTGAAGATCGGTGGTGCGATGAAGAGTATGCAGAGGCAGCAAAGATAATAAAAGGAAGAAGAGAAACTGAAAAAGTGTGTTGTTGAGCACAGGAAGAAAAAGAACAAAGGATAGAAGTTGAAGAAGGTAGAGGAATCATGGCGTTGTAACAAACCATATCAGCAATAGAGAAAGTAAGTAAATTTTTTTAAGATTCAATCAGGTTGGTAGGGTGGTTCTAGGGAGGGTTGCAGTCCTCTGAATTCTAGTTGGTGTTAGAAGATAACCTGGGAGTTGGTGCTTACATCTAGTTTTTGCTAGAGAAATCTAAGAGTTGGTGCTCTATGCAAGTTGTAGCTTGCTATCAGAGGTTATAGCCTCATATTTGAGTTGGAGCTCAAAAACTGTGATGTACATGAAAGTTGGATCTTGATTGACATCCTAAGAAGAAGACGTTTTCTCCCTTTATGGGTTTCCTCATGAGAAATTTGTGTCTCTGTGTATTCGGTGTGATGGATCAAATATTGTTTATCTATGCATGTTAAGTTATCAATAACACATTAAATAATAATTAAGAAAGATTCAGAAAAGAACAAAAAGTTGCAAGCTTATATTATAACCGATTCACCCCCCCCCTCTCAATTATATTTCCAACAATAGCCATTGTCAACATACCAACCACGTTTCTTTTGTCTATCTTGCAGAGTGAGAGTACATTCTTCATTGTTAACTTGATCCTTCTTTCTTATCCATATTCTTTGTTGAGGTTCATGTCTGTGACTGTTGTTACTATGTTGTGATTCACTAGGAGGGACTGTCATTCTACAATCTTTTGCCATGTGTCCAAAGTTGTTGCATTTGTAGCATTCCACTTTAGTTCTCTATGATTCAAACATGTTGTAGCTTATTCTTTGTTTTTCCTTAGGCCTTATTGGATAAAGAGTTTGTGCATGAACTTCAAAGTTGTTTCTGTTCCGTTTATTAGCTCTGCAATTTATAGATTTATGTCCAAAATTATTACATTCATAACATAAACCAAAAAGGATAGTTTGATACCTGGGAGTTAAAGATATTATGAAAGGAGTTACTCTTATGAATCCTTCTTCATCCTCGGGCCTACTTGTTTTTTACTGTCACTGATTTTGAAATCTGACTCTTCTAGGTGGAGGAGTGTCCCTGTGATCTTCCCTGTAAAACTTCTTGTCTCTTCTAACTATTTTTGAATAGCTTCTTGGTTGTGTTTTTTTATCTGTGGTTCTGAAGCTTGAGCCTCTTTTTGTATGATTTTATCCTAGCCCTGACTTGTCATGATGTGGCCTTTGAATGTTGATAATATTATCCAAAACCTTTGAATTGTTCTGCATATTCTTTTGTTGAAGGTCTTTTCTCAATGTAACAACCTTTATTTCCAAATTTCCAATGATCTTGTCTTTTTCTTCCAATTATTCTTTGAGTGCTTCTTCGATACTTTTGTCTTCTTCTATTTGAACCTTAAATTTAGTGATCATTTGTTCTAGTTCTTCAGAGTTTGAATTTTGAATGTCTTCTTTCTTGTCTAGTTCTGCCTTTAGTTTCTTGTTTTTCTTCTTTTCTCTTTTTACAACTTCTATAGAACTCAACAATTCTTCTCTATAGTCAACTTCTACTTCTTCATACTCCTCTTCGATGTCTTCTTTATCAGAGTCTTATATTTCCATGAATATAACTCTTTCTGTCTCACTTTCACTGACTTCATCTTGTTCTGATGAAGGAGAGATTTCTTTGGTGCAAAAACTTTTCTTGACCCTTTATATGTGTTTTTTTTGTTTGAATCATCCTCTTCATGTATTTTCTTTTTCTTGTGAGGACATTTGTTAGACAAATGACCAATACCATCGAATTTAAAAGAAATCAATGGAAGTTTTCCTTTATATTTGTCGTTGGTTCCCTTTTTCAATCTTATGACAAAGTTAGCCACTTCTTCATCATCTTCCGAGATGTCACTATTGTTGCTATATTCTTTTTCCTTTTTCTTTCCCTTTTCCGTTGACCTTTTGGATGATTTGAATGCTTCTTCTTTTATCCCTAGATTTTCCTACTCATTTCTCATTTCATAGGGTGTGAATATTCCATGTAATTCATCCATGCTTATTGACTCTATATCTTCTCTTTCTTCTACTGCTGAGATCTTAAGATCAAATATCATTGGAAGAGATCTTAGTACCTTTTCAACAATTATAAATTCATCAACTTCTTCTCCCAATCCTAAGATTGCATTCATTGTTTCATCAACTCGTAAGAAGTAAGCTACAATATTATCATCTTACTTCATATTTAGCTGTTGGAATTGACCTCTATAAGTTTTAAGCTTTGCTTCTTTGACTTTTGAATATCCTTCATAAACATTTTGAAGTTTGTCCCAAATCTCTTTAGCAAAGCTACAATGTATAACTTTGGTATATGTTGTTGATTAAGGTTGGTTGTCATTGATGTCAACCCTTGAAGAAAGCCCCATAACACAAAGGTTTGGGTAATGGACCCAATATTGTTTGATGTAAATATGACTCATTATTGTTTTGTCAAGGTTGATAAGAAGTAAATATGGATGAACTCCAAAGTGGTCCCCTTATGGTGAAAGCCCTCACGGGAAGACGCTTTTTGGAGTAAGAGAACCCATGCTTAATTGTGGAATAATGAGATGAATGAAAGTGAATTTGTCAGGGAAAATATCCTATATGTATAGTGCTTTTCATGTCATTTCCAGTGGTATGTGGAACGTCACATAATTCCTCACTGTTAGAGAGTTATGACCATGAGAAGTTGGAGACCCCAGGTTTGGGTAATGGACCCAAGTTTATTTGATGGGTAACTGATCTGAAAATAGGGGGATGACTTGTTTTGCTATGCAAGCACCCTCTATTCCATTAAAATAAACTTTTCAGGACCTTGCTCAATGTCTTAGTTATGCAAGAGGTTTTATGTGTCAAAGTCATGCTTCTTTTAAATGTTTATGTGTGAGGTCTTTAAAAAGTGAAATATGTATTTTAAATGAATACACAACAAACATAACTTGCAGCAAATAAACTATCAAACTCACAACAATAACAAGATGATAAAGGAGTTCACCCCCAACTGGGCTACATCTCCTTGAGCCTCCATCAATGGACTAGGCTCTCTGGGATTAGTTTGTCAAATATTATTTTACAAGCTATTGCTCAACTCCAATGGAATTACTGACTGTACCATTGGGTTCAAAATACATAAAAACCCCAAAAATGACTAATAGAACTCTGAAAACGGATCATGGCTCATTCGGGCATGACCTCTTCTACATGTGGCCTTGAGCTTCCCTGAGCTTCATTGTGGAAAAAACACCTATAAAATTCCTCAAATGCCTCTTAAACCTATCTCATTGTGTTCATAGCATAACAATTAGCCAAAAATGACTATTCAGTCACAGAAAACAGACTTGGGCTCATTTGGGCATGGTCTCAATCAATGGGTAATGGTATGACTTATGATATATTTTCAAATAATACTATTATATATGGATAGTACATGTCATGCCATTTTTGGTGGTATGTAGAACTTCACATAACTCCTCACGGTTTGAGAGTTATGGCCTTACGAAGTTGGAGGACCCTCATATGTCATCTAGAAGCCCCAAAAGATCAAAGTAATCAAAGTGGTTTAAGAGATTTTAAAAGGTAAATAATAAAGTGAAATGATGAGTGTATTATAATTCAAAGTAAATACAAAATAAATAATTTCAATAATAAATTTAATGGATAAATTAGAAGTGTACCCAACCCCAAAATAAGGAAAGTGGGCCAAGTGACCTAGAAGATGTTTTTAAGGAAGTTACTTGGGGAGTATAAATAAGAGGCAAGACTCTCTCATTTGAATCACACTGGAACATATTGAATATATATATGTGTCTGAGGTAACCAAGGATATATAAACTAGAATTCTGAGTGAAGGTGAAGAAAAGAAGGCCGAAATGCAAGGAAGGATAAATTCTTTTGATGGTGCTTTCTAAGGTATGTTATTTTCAGGTCATCTCACCATTTTCGCTATAACTTCTTTTCTATAATGATTCAGACTGCGAAATTGCTATGCAAGTGAGAAAACATATCCAAGTATATGTACAAAAACATTCATCTTGTGGGTCATTGTATTTTTGGAGTTACACTCTGTGGAAAATAGGGTTTGTGGCCAGTCCTGAAACTAGTCAAAATCAAGTGTTTCAGGTAAAAACATCATAACTTCTTCATAACATATCCAAATTTAGTGAGACCAAATGTGTTCATTAGGGTATAGTATTTAGTATGTTTTGTAACATTTTTAGATCATTTCATCAAATATTTTGTGCAGGGAATGCTCTACAAGGTCGCTCTCTAGAATAAGCCAGAATTCAACAAGGTATGCCATTTTTGCTATAACTCCTTTTTTTGAGAGGTTCCAAGTAGTGACACTTGGAGGAATTGCATAAAACATACTGAAGAACATTTTGTATCAGTTTTAGATCTTTATACATTATAGGTTCAAAGTTATGATTACTTCAAGTTAGAGTTGTTGACTAATCCAAAACTAGGCATGTGAGACTAAAGAAAAGTTTGATGAAAATGCTAGTCTCTTGTTTTTAAAGTTAAGGAAGGTTTGCAGGAATGTGATCATATGCACCAAGTCTATTATAGAGCTACAAATCATATTTGGATGATGAAATTGATGAGGGCTTTTGGTTGAGGTACATGTTGAGTACATGGTTGAGACAAGTAGTTGATGAGTTGGCACATACATGAGGTGTATAGTTGATGACGTTGGTACATATTGATGAGTCATAGTTGATGAGTAGTTGACACATGATTGGTACATACTTAGTACATGGTTGGATGCACTTGTTTATGGTACATGTTGATTATAGGCTGGTCCATGGTTGATGCACTTGTTTATGGTACAGGTTGGTGCATGGTTGATGCACTTGTTTATGGTACATGTTGATTACAGGTTGGTGCACGGTTGATGCACTTGTTTATGGTACAGGTTGATTACAGGTTGGTGCATGGTTGATGCACTTGTTTATGGTACAGGTTGATTACAGGTTGATGCATGGTTCAGATTTATTGGTACAGTTTTATAGAGGTATATCTCACAGTGATAGTGTGATAGTGGTTCCATCATTCTACTTCTACTTCAGGGTGGCAGGACGGGGCAAGGACAGGTGGTTGTATCCACCTTCCGGTTGTAGCCAGAGAACATAGCGGGTTGTAGGCTCCTTCTGGTTTTAGCCAGAGAATTGGGGAGTTGGAGCTTCCCTCAGGTTGTAGCTTGAGAAACTAGGGGGTTGGAGCCTCCTCCTAGTTGCAGCTGGAAAACAAAAGAAGTTGGTGCTTCCAATGAATGTAATTCTTCAAGACATGTAAGAAAAAGCATTCCTTGGTTTTCTTCTGATCTGGGTTTCCACGTAAAACACTGGTGTACTGTGTATTTGTATGATTGTTCATATGTTCATTGCTTATTTACTCTGCAGTTATTGGATAATAATGATTCATTGATATAACAGTTGGATTATATGGTTAAAAGGGATTAAATTGCTCTATTACTGATTCACCCCCCCCTCTCAGTAATCCAACATATGTCGAATAACAAAGATCATTCAAAAGTGCATTTGTGGCTTTTGAATTATTTAGACTGAGTTTCTTTCCATTTTCATTTGTTGGCGGAACTGCTGGTTCTTTGTATCCATCTACAACGGATTGCCAAACCTCAAATCCATGTGCCTGTACATATGTTTTCATCCTTATACTCTAGAATACATAGTTATGTCCATCAAACTGTGGCATTCCATTTTTATACAGATTGTTTCTCTCCATGATCTACCTTTAAGTGGTTAAACTGATTTCTGAAGGAACCCATACTGATACCAATTGTTGGATTACTAAGACAAGGTGTGAATTAGTAATCAAGATTTTTAATCCTTTTAGCCACAATATGCAAGTGTTATTTATCTTTATGATCAATATAGCATTATCATCTAATAAGTGTAGAGTAAATAAACCATGAACAAATGAAAAATCATACACATACACAGTACACCAATATTTTTTACGTGGAAACCCAATGTGGGAGAAAACCACAGAATGTTTTTTCTTATTTGTCTTTAAGAATTACATTCATTGGAAGCACCAAGTTCCTTTGTTTTCTAGCTCCAACCTGTGGGAAGCTCCAACTCCCTATTTTCAAGCCACAACCTATGGGAAGCTCCAACTCCCTAATTCTATGGCTAGAACTAGAAGGAGGCTATAACCCCCTGTGTTATGCGGCTACAACCAGAAGGTGGCTATAACCACCTATCATTTCCCCATCCAACTGCCCTAAAATATAGGTGCCAAATGTAGAAATTGAATATTTCACTGTCACAACCTGTTCTGTCAAATCTGTCATTGTATACTCATCAACCAATCTAATCTGATCACATATACCTCAAACACTATACCCAAATTTTGTACCTCAAACCATGTGCTAGAACCTCACTGTTATACAACCTCTATCTATACCAATAAATTCATCATCATACCTCAACCAAAATCCCTCAAACATGAACCAATACCAAACTTCGGTAGATCTGCCTCAAATCAACTCTACAAGAAGCCCTAAAATTCCAAGAGGCCATCCAATAGATTTACAAGGAAAACCCTCAACCAGATTCATAAATTCAACACTACACATATGAAAACCATACCTTTTTCTTCTTGTAGCATTTTGTTGCCACGGTTTTGCTGCCGTGAATATGCTGCTGTGATTTTTCTGTCGCGATTTTTCTGCTTCACTTTTTCTGTCGTGGTTTTTCTGCCATGGTTTTTTTGCTGCACTTTTTTTTCCACGGTTTTTCTGCCGTGATTTTTCTTCCACATTTTTTCTGCCACACTTTTCCTTCCGCGATTTTTCTGCCGCACTTTTTCTTCCGCATTTTTCCTGCCGCACTTTTTCTACCACACTTTTCCTACCATGATTTTTCTGCCGCACTTTTCTCTATCAATAATACCTACCCTAATAACCTTTCACAAAATAGATATCCAATAGGTGCTAATGGGAGACCCTTTCTCTCTTATATATACTCTCCAAGCAGCATCCTCTAAAAGTATCAACTTTTGTCCACTTAACCATTTTTTTCACTTAGCCACTTTGTCCACTTAACTTAACCACTTTGTCCACTTAACTTAAGTACTTTCCACAAATAGTAAGTTCTCCACTCCTAGTTCCAACTAACTTTATTATTTAATTAATTTTATTTGCAACCACTTTGACTTATCCATAAATAGTAAACTCACCACTTCTTGTTGCAACCACTTTATTATTTCAATAATTTTTCTTTGCAACCACTTTGACTACTTTATTATTTAAATAATTTATCTTTACTCACAACTTCTTGTTGCAACTAAATTTTCTATAATTAGTCAATTCATAAATTATTTTCCCTTAAATAACTTCTTGTTGCAACCACTTTATTATTTAATTTATTTCTTGGTCAACCACTTCGACTATTCAATCTTCTCATCACAACTACTTTACCATAATTACCAAACTCACAACTTCTTGTTGCAACTAATTTATTTTTAATTATTTTCTTAATGCAACAACTATACCCATGATTAACTCCTAATTACCATCAATTTGAATAATACACTTCTTCTAGGAGCTTCTAGAATAATTGACTTATTTGACCTTCTAGGGGCTTCTAGATAACTCATGAGGGTTCTCCAACTTCATATGGCCATAACTCTCTAACCATGAGGAGTTATGTGATGTTCCACATATCACCGAAAATGGTATGACATATACTATCCATCTAAAATAGTCTTTCTTGTAAATTCATTAATCGTCATGTCTTTATACATCAAACAGAATCGGGTCCCTTACCCATGCCTTTTTTCTACCGAAATTCTACCGGACTTCTCCAAGGGTTGGCATCAATCACTAAGGGTTGACATCAATCTACAATATCACTCTCGAAAGGTTGACATAAATCAAAACAAAACCAATTAATCAACAAATGTAGCAACCTTCATCCTTTGAAAGATGTACCATCATCTTCTACGTCTAAATATTTTTCCAATGGTATAAATTTTACACGATTTCGACACCCAGAGCTCAAGTTATGGCCTCTGCAAGATAGTGACTCAGCCACCATTGATCAAATTCATGGAAAACTCTGGGCCCTTGGATTAATTTCATGCTTCCCTTCATAATCTTAGACCTTTTGGTTTAAAATTCTATCCCACATGCATTGGGATATTATATTCTTTGTGGTATATAATACTAAGTGTTTCATACACTTAGCAAGAAACACGAGAAAAAGATTATGGAGCATGAGGGGTTTGACCCTTAGCAAATTGTTTAATAAAATAATAATTTTGGAATCTCGTCATCGTCCACCTCATGCCCATTCACCATGATGAGTCATCCAATAAGATGTTTCCACATGTCATCACTCGGTAGGCCAACAATCTTCCAATAAGAATCTGTCATTTGTCATCCAATAAGATCACGCCATGTGTCTCTCTTTGTTTGTTGCCACATCTCCATTTATTAGTTTCCATTTGACTTAATTTCACACTGCCATGTGTAATGCTCTTATTGGTTCAAGGTAAATGTATGAAAATTAGAATAAATGGCTAAGTGAAGAAGGAGGTGAACGAGAAAGGAGGAATAATGAGCAAATCATGGTGGGTTCACAGAGGTGAGAGGGTGAGGTGAATGAGTTCACCAACCCGCGAACCCGACAAACTCATAAATATTCTCAGTGTTAAATTTGAATGAGAAGGTGGATATGGGGAGAAATGTAGGCGTCGGAGATAGAAATTGTAATATGTAGACAATGGGTTGGAAAGTGAGGTAGTATGAGAAGGTGATGGAATATATGAGTCTACGAACCCGCGAGTCTGTGATACAAAAGTAGACTATGTGTTGAGGAATGGTCAGTCGGACTTGCATGCAAAAGGGATAAAATACTTTGGAGCTCAACACCCGTGAAAAATATGATGGTCAACATGTAGATCATAGAACCTGGGGTGCAAAGTGAAGGTCACGGAACTTGGAGGATGAGGGATTAAACCTGGGAACCCACACAATTGAAAAATGGCTAAGTGTAGTAGCAGAATTATGACATGAGCAAGTGGATGGAGATGAAGATTTGTCAACCTGGGAACCCACAAACACTGGAATATGACTAAGTATGGAAAGAGAGATGTTGAGTGAAAATTCTAAGTATGGTAGCATTTTAATATAGGAGAGGAGAGGAGAACATGATACTTAGAAAGATTCTTCAAAATCAGACCTTTGGACAAGATTTTGAGTAACTAAGGCATACAGAAACAGATTTCTGATCCAAAAAAGGCACAGCGAAGCTGATACTGAGGGTTGCAAAGTGAACTTATAAAAGTTCAAAAATGTCTTCTTTTGATATCAATGATTTTATGAATCCAAGATCAGGAAAATATATACGACCAAATTTTGCTCAACGCTAACACAATCCAAATGATGCATGAGTGCACTGTTGACATGAAGGAACCCTCTGGTGACTTTGTTGCGATGAATTTTTCTAGTAATCCTTCAAATTCCAATCCTGATATTTTCATTGAATAAATATCAATTCCCTTTTACGTCACCCATCCCCGTCTAAGGGTATTTTCGGAAAGAACAATTCCTAACATGGTAGAAAGAAGCCACAAGTCTCTTACTTGATGGTTGATGGACATGAGAGTTCCACTCATGGTTCTCCTTCAATATTTGATTATGGAAGTGATACGGGTTTGTCAAAAGTCAATTATGAGAAGGTATCGAGTGGTGCTTTTGATAATGATGATGGAAATCAACACTACCATTTGAGGTCCAAAAAGATGAATTTTTTTTATGATAGTGGAATGATGGGGATTCTAGGGATGGATAAGCAAAAAGAGATAAATAATTTTATAGTAGGGAGAAAGCCATTTTTGGACCATGCACAAACAAAAGAAACACTTGAGGCTAAACAAGGAAAAAAATCCTTGATAATTAGGGTTCATAAAGCAACAAACCCCTCTCTAATTTGTTTCCTAATGTTAGTCATTTCATTCAATATTAGCGGGTTGGGTAACCGGTTTGAAAGGCTATCCTCTGCAAACTTGTTGAGAAGGAGAATCCTAATATCATTCTATTACATGAGACAATGTGTAAGGGGGGGAAATTAAATGGTATTCTTAGCAAATTGTTGAAAATATGGGGTTTTACTTATGTGTATTCTATAGGGATTTTGGGGGATCTAATCCCCTAATGGAATCACAGATTAACACTAAATAACTCTTATATTGTATGTTTGGGACTATGCATAGAGTTCACCAGCAAAGGACTTTGCTAGGCCCTTTTCGTGTTGAATGTGTATGGTTTGTATGGTGATAAAAAAAAATATGCGATAGGCTTTTCATATGTAGGGGGTTAGAGATGTTTCAGTGATTATTGTTTGAGATTTGAACTTTACTTTGAACAAAGAAGAGATCTGGGGAGAGTCAACAAGGATAGATAATTTGAGAGTTTATTTCAAGCATCACTTAGGAGAGATGGATCGTGTTGATGTGGAGCCAGTTGTTCTTAAACCCACATGGACGAATAAAAGAAAAGGTCGAGACAATGTCTCGAAGTACTTGGATAGATTCTTGGTATTTGATATGTTGATCCAATCAGTGTAGAAGTATAGATCTTGGGTAGAAGCTAAAGGTATTTATCATCATTTCCCAATCCTTTTGCAATTGGAGTTGAAATATAATAAACCATAAATCCTTTTAAATTTAATCCAGGATGGTTGCAAGATGAAGAGTTTTAGGACTTGGTCAAATCCTTTTGGATTCCATTTGATACCAATTTAGGTCTATCTTCTAGTGAGAAATTTGTAGCTTCTTTAAATATGATTAAAGTTAAGATAGTTGAATGGGCTATTAAGAAACACAAAAAGAAGGATATTTGTTTGGCAGAGGTTGAATCCAAACTTTAATCACTCTTTCATAATAAACTATTCCATACTATTAGTGAGGAGGAGAATAGAATACTAAAGGATTTAGAATGTCTAGAGAAGAAACTATTGTTAGGTTGAGAAGAAAAATAATGTTTAAAAGGTAGACCCACTTGGCTTGATCTTGGAAATGAAAATATAAAAAAAAATCATCAATATGATAGACATAGTAGAATATAAATACAATATGGGAAATGTGGAATGGGGAAGGGTAGACTACTAGAAGTTTTTGTGATATCGCTTCACTTGGTGTCCATTTATTTCAACAAATATATACAGAATTCAATAGAGCCAATATATTTGAAATAATAAAAGTTGTGTCTTTCTTCCCTCAATTTGTCACCAAGGATGATAACCAATCATTTTATGGGGAAATTTCGAAGGATGAAATACTTTGTTGTGATGTGATGTAGGAGCCTCGTCAGTGAGCGTGAGCAGAGGACAGATGGATATACACCAACGCGCATTTTGAAGACATTTTAAAATTCAAAAGAAAACACATTAATGTAACATCTGAAAAGATATATTTTCTTTTAATGTTCAGGGATTGTAATGCAGATCTTGAGCATTGCTCTCATCTGCCAATTGTGGGCATTTATTAGAATAAATGTAAATTAGTCATAGTCTTTAATTCGATAAGATAGCTTAAGGTTGTAGGAGGGAAAAAATCAAGAAGACTCCCTTGTATGTATTGTATTATTCTCATTGTAATTAGGCAGTACGAAAAGAAAGCATAGGAGAGCAGAGAAGAACAATGATTGTAGAAGCTGTATGAGCAGATAGATTTAGTTGTTACAGACCATGTACAAAAGCACTGGGATTAATGGAAGAATGCTTTGACCCAATTGTTCTGGTGTACTTTGGTTACTGTTTGCATCTATTGAATGGTATGTTTAAATGCTTCTTATATTCTCTATTATGCATTTGTTTAAATGTGTGTGTGTGTGTGATTTCATGTCAAATGTATGAAGTCTGTGTGAGGAGACTGTGAGTTTCAATTGTTTCTCTTCTTGAGAATACCTACAAGGAGTGCAGTGAAAGTCCACAAGGAGTGCGTCGACGTGAGGTTCTGAGTTTTATCTCAAAGAAAGCTTAGGAGAGATATCGTTGATCTTATACTAGTAGAAGTGCAAGTATATCACAGAGCTATGCAAGGTGTGTGCAGGTCAGGTCGAGTCTTAGACTTTTCCAACCCAGGCAAGTGGTTGAAGAACTTCTATCGCAAGGAGTGTGCATAGTTGGAGTCGTCAAATAACCAGAGGTTATTGTGAAGGTCGCAAGGAGTGCATGCAGTATTTCTTAGAATCTTTGAGTTTGCAGCGAGGATCAAGCTCGGGAAGGATAGAGACTTGGAGAAATTCAGAACAAGGGTGAGGTTTGAAGTCACCTCGTGGAATCAAGCTCAGAAGGAAAGACGCTAAGTTATTTGGCCAGGAACCATCAAGATCCTGAACAGATGGTGGAAATTCTCGGAGGGAGAAGCGACGATATATGTGGACCATTAGAACTAGTGGAGTTGTGGGGAGGATAAGGGAGAGAGTCTTTCAACACTCGCAAGCTTAGGAGAGATAGCAGCTATCATATCTGAAGGAGCGAGAGTCGTTGATTTGGCACTCTGAATATTGGTATTTCGGAAGTCGGGAGAGTGGAGGAAACTGCTACCTGGAATTTGCGAGTTGCGAAGTCCCAATTTTGCGAAAGAAGAATCTGGACCGTCAGATCATGGGAGGTTCAGGACCATTGATCTCGGGCAAGGAAGTCTCAAGTTTGGACTCTGGGAAAAGGGTGAAGAACTACATCGTGGGTTCGCAAGTCACGAAGTCCCGTAGCACTCGAAAGTTGGGCCCTAGGCCACAATGTGAGCTCCCATCGACGGAAGTATAGGGAAGGTGTTTATGCTCATTAATCCCTAACTCAGGGTTCGAGAGTTTGAAGGTTGAGCGGGTCAAGTTTGGCTTACAACAGAATACGCGAAGTCGTGAAATCATAAACACATTTTTGGATTAAGTCTGTGGTCACACCAGTGGTCATGTGGAGTGGAGGCTCGCGCCTAGTTCTTGTTCGCACAGGTAGAGCATATCAAAGGACATGTGGCCTTTAAGTGTTGAAGGTTCTAGCAAGAACCAAAGAGCCATTGCGGCTCAAAGGAATATGAATATCCATAGACCGGGAGGTCAACAGACCCTGCTGAGGTGGGGTTCTGCGCCAGGTGGTATCAGAGCTTAGAACTTTTGTTTTCTGTAAACAATAGAAGATAGAGGATAGTTGTGATTTGAATTCTGTGTGGACATATTGCAACAATTCCACCAAGAATACGTCTAAAAAGAACTTTACCCAATTCAGTCGTGGAAAGGGAAATGAGAGAACTTTGTTCTCGATTAGATATGGTGGAGACAACACAGAGACGAACACTTGATACTAGAGATATCAGTGAGGCTGAAAGTGAGAACGAAGGAGGACCCAGAGAAGAGGTTGCAGTCGAAGATGCTACAGAGGAGTTTCTATTCAAATCTGTCACAAGAATAGGGGCCAGAGAAAAAATGGGCATCCCGATGTATGAAGGAAACTTGGACGTTGAGGAGCTGTTAGATTGGCTTAGAGCTCTGGATAAATACTTCAACTATGAAGATATCGAAAAAGAAAAGAAATTTAAGCATGTTTTCACTAGACTGAAAGGACATGTAGCATTGTGGTGGGATGAACTGCAAGCTGATAGGCGTTGCAAAGGAAAACAAAGAATTAAAAGCTAGGATAGAATGCTAGAGAATATGAAATCCAAATTCATACCCAGAGATTACCAAATCAATATGTTTCGAAGAATGCAAAATTTGAGACAGAACGGGATGATAGTGAAGGAATACACCGAGGAATTCTACAGACTTAACATCAGAGCTAGTCATCGTGAGAGTGATGATGAAAAGGTTTCCATATATATGAATGGCCTGATATATGAGATTCAGGATGACATGAGCATGGTGACAATAAAAAATGTGGAAGATTCTTATCAGGTTGCTCTGAAGGCAGAAGAGAAATTGGACCGAAAGCAAGGTCAAAGGGGTAGAGGTACAAGTCATAGTAGAGGCAAATCAATTTCCCAAGACAGAGTACAAAAACCTAAGGATGAAGAAGAGAAACCTCATAACCACCCAGAAAGGGGAGGAAGTTCACAAGGAAGACAATATGTCGATAGGAACACTTTTCCTCGAGCAAGAGGAAGGGGAAGAGGCAAGGGAGGTGAAGTAAAGTGTTTTGTTTATGGGAAGATCAAACACAAATCTTGGGAATGTCCTGATAGAAAAAGAGATGGAGGAGGTGAAGCTTACATTTCAGAAGCACGGAGGTGAAATGTTGAGGCTGAAGATGCAGAAGGCGAGAGATCCTTAATGATGAGGGAAATTATCTTGAAACCAGAGAAAGAGATAGAGAATCCAGTCCAAAGGAACAGTTTGTTTAGGACTTCTTGCAAGGCCAAATATAGGGTATGCAAGGTGATTGTTGACAGTGGAAGCACAAATAATTTAGTATCCACAGAGATGGTGGAGAAGCTAGAATTGGAGGCAGTTACACATCCAAGCTCATATAAAGTTTCGTGGTTGCAAAAACGAGATCAAGTAACGGTCACTAAACAGTATTTAGTTGAATTTAAGATAGGGGGTTATAGAGATAAGATCTTATGTGATGTGATTCCCATGGATGTATGTCATCTTTTGTTGGGGAGACCGTGGAAATATGATAGAAATGTTATTCATGACAGAAGAAAGAACACCTTTACCTTGGAAAAGAATGGTAGGACACATATGTTGCTGCCAATTGAAGCCAAGAAGGAAAAAACAGAAGCAAGAAATACTATACTTATAATGAGTGGGAAAGAACTTCTGGATGAAGTCAAGAAATATGAAGAAATGCAGTTTGTTGTGGTGAGAAAACCTAGAGTCATTTTGACCAGTACTTCGGTAGATGATCAACCTGAGGAAATTCAGGAACTGCTGGATAATTTCACTGATATAGTTGTGGACGACTTACCTTGTTTGTTTCCACCCATCTTAATTATAATCAATAAGCCATCACATTGACCTTATACTAGGAGTGAGTTTTCAAACAAAGCAGCGTACATATTGATGCCACAAGAGAATAAAGAGGTAGAGAAGAAACTCCAAGATTTGGTGGACACAAGGTTGATTAGAGAAATCTTGAGTCCATGTGTTGTACCAATAGTGTTAAGTCCAAAGAAGGATGGTGGATGGAGAATATGTACAGACTCGAGGGCTATAAACAAAATCACCATCAGGTATAGATTTCCTTTACCCAGGATGGATGACTTAATGGATTTCTTGAGTGGGGCAAATTTTTTTTCAAAAGTTGATTTGAAGAGAGGATATCATCGGATTCAGATGAGGGAAGGTGATGAATGGAAGACAACATTCAAGATGAATGAAGGGTTGTATGAATGGTTTTTCATGCCGTTTGGTTTGACGAATGCACCAAGTATTTTTATGATATTGATGAACGAAGTCTTGAAATATTTCATTGGGAAGTTTGTAATTGTGTATCTTGATGATATATTGATCTTCAGTCAGACTGAGGAAGAACATTTGAGAGATTTAACTCTATTAATGAGGAGGTTGCAACAAGAGAAGTTTCTAATAAATCTGAAGAAGTCGTCTTTCATGAAGACAGAACTCATTTATTTGGGTTTTGTGATCTCTTCGAATGAGTTGAATATGGATCCGGAGAAGGTCAAAGAAATCAAAGAATGGTCATTGCCAAGGAATATCTTTGAAATCAGAATCTTCCATGGATTAGCTAGTTTTTACAGGAAATTCATCAAAAAATTTAGTGGAATTTCTGCACCAATGATGGACACAGTCAAGAAAAGACATAAATATTTTCATTGGACAGAGGAAGCGGAGAAAAGTTTCAAGTTGTTGAAAGAGAAGATAATTGAACAACCAGTTCTAGTTCTGCTAGATTTTAGTAAAACATTTCAAGTGAGATGTGATGCAAGTGGATTTGCGATTGGAGCAGTCTTAAGTCAAGACAATAGACCAGCTGCATACTTCAGTGAGAAGCTTAATGATGCCAAAAGGAATTATTCCATGTATGATAAAGAGTTTTATGCAGGCATTGAGGCGCTGAAGAAATGGAGGCACTACTTGGTTCCAAAGGAGTTCATTCTGTATATAGACAACCAAGCCTTACAGTTTATAAACAAACAGGAGAAACTGAACCAAAAACATGCAAAATGGGTTGAATTTATGCAAAAATTTACTTTTGTTATAAAGAACATTTCTGGGTACGCTAACAAAGTTGTTGATGCGTTGAGTAGGAAATGTTTAATTCTACAGGAGTTTCGAGGGAAGACCTTAGGTTTTGATATCCTTAAGGAAATATACAGAGATGATTCAGATTTTAAGGATACTTATGAAGCATGCAAGAATCCCATTCTGAGAGACAGAAGCCAATGGATTGAATATTTAATTTAGGATGGATTGCTATTCAAAGGAAATCAGTTTTGTATCCCAAAGATTTCTATGAGAGAAAACCTTTTGAAGGAAAAACATAGTGGAGGATTGGTTGGACATTTCGGCCATGATAAAACATTCATGCAACTAAACAGTTTGTATTATTGGCCAGGAATGAGGATGGATGTCAGAAAATTTGTCAACAAATGTGGGATTTTCCAGCATGCAAAGGGAAAAAGATACAATACAGGGTTGCATCAACCATTGCCAATACTAGAGAGGTCGTGGGACGCAATAAGCATGGATTTTGTGTTGGGACTCTCGAGGACACAGAGAGGTTGTGATTCCATATTCGTGGTAGTCGATAGATTCTCAAAAAACGCACATTTCATTCCATGTCAGAAAACCGGTGATGCAACACACATTGCAAACCTGTTTTTCAAAGAAGTTATTCGACTTCATGGTTTACCCAAGAGTATTGTTTTATACAGGGATACCAAATTTGTTGGTCATTTCTGGAGGACACTATGGAAGAAGCTAGGGACAATTTTATCTTTTAGCTCAACATATCACCCTCAGACAGATGGACAGATTGAGGTAGTAAATAAGAGTTCAGGGGATTATTGAGGAGTTTGGTCATTGAACATCATAGTCAGTGGGATCAAATTCTGCCACAAGCAGAATTTGCATATAATGATTCACCTAATAGGAGGGACAGATCCCATTTCAGATAATGTATGGAATGCAGCCAAGAGGAGTATCTGAGTTGAGAGACTTATAACATAATGAGTTCAAGAGTGTTGGAGTAGAAGATTTTGCAATAGAGATGCAGGAGCTCCACAGTAAGATTAAAGAGCAGTTGAAGAATTCTAACCAGGAATACAAGCGCGGAGTAGATCAGCACAGGAGATTTAGTTTTAGCACACCTTAGAAAAGAAAGGTTCCCAAGGGGGACATATAATAAGCTAAATATGAAGAAGATAGGGCCATGTAATATTCTACGGAAATTTGAGTCAAATGATTATGAGATAGAATTGCCAGATGGTGTGGGAATATCGCCCATATTCAACATAGCAGATCTGTATCCTTACATAGAATATGAGGCAAGAGGAGAAGAGAATCAAGAGGAAATTCAGTGGGTTAAACAGATGTCTGTAGATGAAAAGTCGTAGATGGAAAATATTATTGATCAGAGAGTTAGTAAGAAGACCTGGAGGTAGACATATTTTGAATATTTGGTAAAGTGGAAGGGACACCCAATTGAATATGCCAGTTGGGAAAGTGAAGAAGATATCCAGAAACATGGCCAGACAGTACAGGAGATCATGGATAGGATTTCATGAATTTTTTAGTCAGAGGAGTATGATGCAAGAGCATCGTCAGCAAGCACGAGCAAAGGACAACTAGATATACACCAGCACACATTTTGAAGATGTTTTGAAATTCAAAAGAAAACACATTAATGTAACATCTGAAAAGATATATTTGCTTTTAATGTTTGGGGATTGTAATTCATATCTTGAGCGTTTCTCTCATCTGTCGGTTGTGGGCATTTATTAGAATAAATGTAAAGTAGTCGTAGTCTTTGATTTGATAAGATAGCTTAAGGTTGTAGGAGGGAAAAAATCAAGAAGACTCCCTCGTATGTATTGTATTATTCTCATTGTAATTAGGCAGTAGAAAAAGAGAGCATAGGAGAGCAGAGAAGAACAGATATTGTAAAATTTGTATGAGCAGATAGATGTAGTTGTTACAGACCATGTACAAAATCACTGGGATTAATGGAAGAATTCTTTGACCCAATTGTTTGGTGTACTTTGGTTACTGTTTGCATCTATTGAATGGTATGTTTACAAGCTGCTTATATTCTCTGTTATGAATTTGTTTAAATGTGTGTGTATGTGATTTCATGTCGAATGTATGAATTCTGTGTGAGGAGAGTGTGAGTTTCAATTGTTTCTCTTCCTGAGAATTCTTGCAAGGAGTGCCGTGAAAGTCCGCAAGGAGTGCATCGACGAGAGGTTATGAGTTTTATCTCAGAGAAAGATCAGGAGAGATATCGATGATCTTATACCAGTAGAAGTGCAAGTATAACACAGAACCGTGCAAGGTGTGCACAGGCCAGGTCGAGTCTTAGACTTTTCCAACCTAGGCAAGTGGTTGAAGAACTATTGTCGCAAGGAGTGTTCAGAGTTGGAGTCGTCGAATAACCAGAGGTCATTGTCAAGGCCGCAAGGACTGCGTGCAAGATTCCTTAAAATATTTGAATTTGCAGTGAGGATCAAGCTCAGGAAGGATAGATACTTGGAGAAGTTTAGAACAAGGGCAAGGTTTGAAGTCACCTCATGGAATCAAGATCATAAGGAAAGATGCCAATTTATTTTTCCATGAACCATTGAGATCCTAAACGGACGATGGAAATTCTAGGAGGGAGAAGCGACGATATCTGTGGACCATTAGAACCAACGGAGTTGCGGGGAGGATAAGGGCGAGAGTCTTTCAACACTCACAAGCTCACGAGAGATAGCAGTCGTCAGATCTGAATGAGTGGGAGTCATTGATTTGGCGCTCTGAATATCAAGATTTCAGAAGTCGAGAGAGTGGAGGATACTGCTACCCATAAGTTGCGAGTTTTGAAGTCCCAATTTCACGAAAGAAGAATCTGGACCATCAGATCGTGGGAGGTTCAGGACAGTTGATCTGGGGTGAGAAGTCATGATTTCAGACTTTGGGAAAAGGGAAAAGAGCTACATCACGAGTTCATGAGTCGTGAAGTCCCATAGTGATCGGAAGTTGGGCCCCAGACCACAACGTGAGCTCCCATCGATGGAATTATAGGAAAGGCATTAAATCTTGTTAATCCCTAAATTAGGGTTTGGGAGTTTGGAGGTTGAGCGGGTCAATTTTGGCTTACAATAAAATATGTGAAGTCGTGAAATCAAAAACACCTTTCTGGATTAAGTTTGTGGTCACACCAGTGGTCACGTGGAGTGGAGGCTCACGCCTAGTGCTTGTTCGCACGAGCGGAGCATATAAAGGACCTATAGCCTTTAAGTGTTGAAGGTTCCAGCGGGAATCAAAGAGCCATTGTGGCTCGGAAGAATACGAAGATCCATAGACCAGGAGGTCAGTAGACCCTACTGAGGTGGGATTTTTCACGACGATGTTTTCTTTTCAAAAAGATAGAATCATGGCCCCAAATGGATAGACCATTGAGTTTTATTTAGGATTCTTTAATATTCTTGGTGATGAGTTTCTCAAGGTGGTGGAGCAGGTCCCGTAGTCTGGGAAATTCTTGGGTTCCTTTAATAATACATTCATTGCACTCATCCCAAATATTGATATGGTGGATTATTTTGATGATTTCTGATCAATTCTTTTAATGTTTTATGGTTGATCTTGCGCTACAAATATGTATATAATATAATATCAAAAGTGGTGGTTGTTCACCTCAACAAATTGCATTCTAAGATCATTTTCGGGGAGCAGTTTTGTTTTCTTAAGGACCAATTGATTCATGATGCTATGGGTACCACCCAGGAGACCTTCCACACTATCAAACCGAAGAAAATTCTTGTCACAATCATGAAACTTGATCTTTCAAAATCATATGAAAAAACTAGTTGGATCTATCTATTATTATTGTTGATACATATTGGTTTCAGTTTGCAGGTGGTTATGGACATGTGTCATTGCTTAATTTTGTTGTTTTAATCAATGGTTTTGCCTCTTCCTTTTTCAAATAGACAAAAGTCCTAATATGTCAAGGATGTCCATTATCACCATACCTCTTCTTATTAGGGGCAGAAGGATTAATCCAACCTCTTATTGTTGTAAAAAAGGAATCTTGTATTCAAGGTATTAAGGTAGGAGGATTAGAATATATAACTCATTTACTCTTTGTGGACTACATCCTTTTATTTTCTCATGGTCCTATGAGGGAAGCTTAGATGTTCAATAATTTTTTTCCACTTTATTGTAAGGTGATAGGGATGGAGGTAAATATGCTTAAATATATTTTTGTCCCTTCACCAAATTTTGAGGATCCTTGGTCATGTTAGACCTATTTCTGGGACTTCAACAGGCTAGCGAAGGCGGATCACAAGACGAAGAGTAGATCGCAGGATCTTGACCCCTTTTAGGGGTTTTTGGGTTTTGAGATTATGTAGCGGGTATGGAGGTGTCGGCCCATGGGTTTACCCATGTTTAGGCCCGATTTTGTAATGTATAAATAGATTCTAGGAAATCTAGTGAGTATGAATGGCTAAGTGCCATTTGGATAGATCCAAGTAATGGTTTTAAGTGCTTTGTGCATGTTGCGTGAGACTTGCAAGGCTAAGTGCAAGTGACTGTAAAAGGTTGTGTAAATCTTTGTGCTTAGATCTACTCAGGGAAGGAGGATCTAGTGGAGTGTGCGCATATCTCCTATCCTATGCGGAGTAGGATTTTGTGGCTCTGTGCATGTAACTGATTGAAGAAGCTAATAAAGAAGATGAAGAGTTGGTGGACATAGCCCCAGGGTGGGGGTGAACCACGTATATCCTGTGTTGTGAATGCTTTGTGCTTTACGGTTGCTTTCTTGTTTATCTGCTTGAATGATTAGTGTGTTGTTAGATGATAGATGAATCTGATATGGTAGCTTAGTGCTGAATACTAAGAGTGAATTCTAGATCTGACCTATGTGAATGTGCTTAGTGCCTGAATCTAATTGATCTGGTCTGTTTTTTCATGCTAAGTGCTTCTAGATGTTAGATCTGGTTGAATACTGCGATGCTCTGTAAGTAGGGTTTTGTCTGTGAAGTAGTTATTGGTTAAACATTGATGAACTATATGGCTAAGTGATTTGTCAAGGTCTTAGAATCACATATCTATGTCCTAGCTATGGCTGCAGGCACTGGAGTCCTACAACTACCCCCACCTATACCTAAGGTGAGACTTCATCTTCTTCACAGGTGTTGCCGAAAAGGTCGGTAGTTAGGGTTTTTTTGGTGCATTATCGTAGCGTTGAACCCTGGGTCTGCCCCTGTGCCAACAAATGGTTCTGTTGTTGGAATTGAAACTGTGAATATGGGAAACTGAGGAAGAAGAAGCTCTTTTTGAAGATCTAACCTAAAACTGTGAAAGCTCTATGCATAGATCTGTTTCCCTAGTGCACAGTATTCTACTTAATCTGTGAAGCTCTGTGCTAAGAAAATAAGCCTGATCTGAAGAGAGGAGGTAAGATCTGAAAGCTTTGTGCTCTATTAAAGGTAAAAGTGTGAATTTTTTATTAAAGAGGTAAGCTCTGAAAGTTTTTTCCCTAATAAAGGTAAGAATAGTGAAAAGTTTTAGATCTGTAAGTTCCGTGCTTTGTTAAAGGTAAGATAAGTGGAATTTTTTTTTTCAAAAGTATGGATTTAGGTATGTTTGATAAATTTTGTCCTAGCCTGAAAAATAGGGCACAGCTAGATGAAAAAAGGTTTGATTTGAGTAGATCAGATAGAAGTAATGAAATGTATGTTATGTCTATGCATAGAAAGAATGTTTGGACTAACAAATGGATGCAGGACCCTAGAAAAAAAATTTGCAGGTTAACTACTATGATCCTAGTGCATAGTATAGGAAACGTTGGGGATCATTTAAGAGAAAGAGAAGATTAACCCTTTGTTACAGTTGCAGAAGACCGGGACATCTTGATAAGGAATGCCCTGGTACAAGATCTAGTTATCTTTGTTGTAAAGTTATGGATCATGAAGTTTTAGATTTCCCTAGAATGATTGATAAGATTGAAAGAATGAATATAAGACAAGAAAACCCTGAGAAAGGTCAAGAAACTGAGACCATGGAAGAACCTTAGCAGGAATCAGAGATTGTACTATTACAGATGAAATAAACCCTGAATGACCACAGAGATACTAATCTATCATAGATCATAAAAGAGAAAGAGCAAAGATAAGTAAGAATGGGAAACTTCGACATTGACTCTATTCTGGATGAGGAAACACAGGTGAATATAATGACAAAAAGAACTTGGGAAATCTTAGGAAAACCTGCTATGATTCCTTCATTGGAAGGAATAGGATTATTTAGAGGAAAGTTGATTACCCTATGTGGAAGATTCACCCAGATATCTATGAGTACTCATGGAGCTTCCAGAGAGGAAGATTTTGAGGTTATTAAATTTATTGAGAACAATGCCCCATTTTCTATGTTACTAGGAAAACCTTGGATTGAAAGGGATCAAGCCAAAGGAAAATAAGAAGAAGCCTTAGAGCATAAGAAGCAAGAATTGAAAGATTTCATGACTAGGAGGATCGCACAGTTACTTGAAGAACAAGAGAATAGATCAAACATATTTAGAACCAAAAACTTGGATGTCAAAGTTGAAAGAACACACGAGGAATTGAGACACCTATCTAAAAAGAAGACTGAATCACCTACCCCAAATAAATAAGAAGTATTACCCGTACATCCTAGGAAAGAATCAACAGTGTGAAGTTACTATGCCAAAAGAAGACAAGAATCAAAATGGAAAGAAGAATAATGAGACGAATCTCACTAGAAAGAAGGCTAGAAAACTAAGTAAGAAGAAAGCAAAGATCGAAAAATTACAGAAGGTTCCAGAGGGAACTTCACAGAAGGGAAATTTGCAAGATAGGAACTTCGTCGGGATATCAGAACAACGTCACATGGCACTACGCCATGGCAAAGAAATATAGTTGTTGGAGATAGTATAACTGTTGGTCCCCGGTTTTGACTATGTTCCTTGCCCATACTACTTACCAGTGACCTCCAACTATATGCCAATATTACCCTTTTTGACCTCCTTTTGACATGATCAACATCCCTTTACCATTCAAAGGGGTCACCTAAGGTATCTC
>ML786677.1:1083227-1137234 GCA_009831015.1 Picea engelmannii
GCCTTTGAGTACTAGACTGTTTTTGCTTCTGTTTATGATTTCGTAGGAAATGCTCAGCTTTGAATTAATCATCAGATTTCAAGTTTTTAGAATAGGTGCATGTTTCATTTTTAGAATAGCATTCAAATAAAGACTAGACGCTTGCCTGCACATACTGTGTATCAGCTCGAAGTATACCAACCCTGGTTTGACAATTTAGTGATTCAGGACACTTAAAAGCTACAATTTAGCAGCCTGACAATAACCATTAGACCGATGCCACAAACAGTTAGAATGACATTTATGGTCATAAATCTCGCCACCAGAACCTTGGGACCGCGTCGTAAAAGACAGAACTGAATTAATAAAGGTCTCTTGTCCATTGGAAAGATCCATTACGTTACTACCTACTTATTACGTCGACTATTGCACCAAGTACACTTTTTCAAGTTGTATCAGAGAGAACTCATTTCTACCACGCTATGATTAGTAAGATCGACACCATTTCTATTGTTTTACGTATTTATTCATCCATACGATCTAAGCGTGTATGTCGGACGAGCTCAGCACTGTGGAGGAAATCATCAAAGAAGTTTTCATCGATCTCATGGCTGAGAAATTAATGTCTGCAAGTATTCATGCATCCTCGATGAGAGGATTGCAAGCCTCTCCATCGACCACTCCCAGATCCGGACCATCCCAAGTCATCACAGAAAAGAGAACCAAG
Organism: Picea engelmannii; assembly: GCA_009831015.1. NCBI lineage: Eukaryota > Viridiplantae > Streptophyta > Pinopsida > Pinales > Pinaceae > Picea > Picea engelmannii. The sequence continues at coordinate 1,083,934 of ML786677.1, forward strand.
CACAGAGATGACCTAGAAAATGTGAAGTTGATCCCGACCATACTGCCTGACTACATCCCACCTTTGGTCATCACGGTGAGTCATGATAGTGTGTCGAGATATTTCAAGTACACCATGGTTACTACGTACCTCCCGAAGGGGATATGCGCAGTTCGAGCATAGCAGGACAAGATTGCAATGTTGAAGTTCAGCGACTTCAACCTAGAAGATCGAAAGAACCATAGTATGCTCACCTGGTATAAATACTTGACCAGGACAAAGGGGAAGAACTCAAAAATAATCCCCCAGCCATGGACAATGAACGTCGCCCAGTCCACCCTGTTGAATGTAATGAAAATCCCACACTTTAGAAGGCACTAGGAAGTTAACTCCTGTGTCAAGATCCTACTTTCATGTTACCATGGTAGATACTTATGGCTAGACCGTCGTATCATAGTCTATCCAAAATTGATCCATAGGATCACTAGATTGAGTATGAAATAACCCGACCCACAGGACTTCTATCAAGGAAATGCCACAAATCACGCCCTAGCACAGAATATCAAGGATACCTACGACGATGTTGAGAAGGGGACGCGAGGCTACAAGGTAGCTTCCATCCAAAATGGCACAGTGTGCCTAGCATGAAAGTTAATTGCAGGAAATCTAGTAAGGAAGAAAAAACCCACGCAGGTCACGGGTTTTGTTGTTGACCTCGTGGGGAAATGTGTAGAAGGCCTACAGATGAACTGGGAAAAGTACCTAGTTAATCAATGGGAATTGGACTGCCACAAAGCACAGGATTAGGGATACGAGTTCCACTTTAGCTAGCTTCTGATCCTCATTGTTTTTGTTTCTTGGGAGATGCTGGAAGGTGTGACCTTCCTAGATATTGAACCATTTGACCCGCTCACTACGCAATTCACCACACTCTGGTACTCAAGCGACATGGAAAAATAGTGACAGTCGAACATAGTTTTTCATACCTATTATCTCCAGCTAAAGAGGGCCATCGAAGTTGAACCTCACATGACGTTGAACAACCTACAGAGGTTCCAACCCCTTATTAATTTCCACACAGTTCGGCACTTCATCTATATTACTATGTGAGCAAACAAACATAAGGAGGACCTTCAGTCATACAACAAGCTCACGGAATAGGACCTCGAGGAGATCACCAAGGACTGGTCAGCAAACCTCCTTATCCCCATTGACCCTGCAGAGATATCTGACCCCGCACTTTACAGTGTGGAGGCCACTCACAAAGAACATGACACACCCAGAACCAGCATAAGGAAGAAGACCAAAGAATTCCAAGACTTAAGCAGCGCATCAGATAAGACTATCTCTGTATCACTTGGCCAAGGGGGTGATGATGAAGTAGAAGAGGTAAATGGCAAAGAAGATGAGAAGAAGTAAGGAAAAGTAACACCGCCTAGAGATGAGGCTAATCCCCTAAAGAGGAGGAAGGTTTCTCCCCTGAAACCCTCTTCCCAGAAGAAATCAAGAGCCACCTTGACCAAGATGTAGACTATGCTCACTGTCAATGATTTTGACTTCATCATCGTAGTTGTGAATGACGCCTCGCAGAAACTCTTGCAAAAAAAAGAAGCCAAGAAGGAGGAGATGTACGACATAATTGAGGTCAAACTCTGAGGGGTATACCAGGCCTTCAGTACAGTTTTGCAGTGTCCATTGCGCCCCTGCCATAAGGAGCTCCAGAGTTGGGATATGAGCCAGCCCAACTCCACCGACTAACTGATGCGACTGAAGCTCGCCTTCTTTACACACAGGAAGAAACAAAACAATACACCCATGCCTTGAAGCAATCGCAAGTAGTACTCATAGAACAACACCAATTTGTAGAGTAGGAGAAGGTTTCTCTCTAGACAAAGTTCGAACAGGAGAAAACACAGATTCAGCAAGAAAAAGAACAATTGCTTGCAGAGCAACTCGAAGTGAAAGAAGCAGTCAACAGAGCACTTTGCTCTGTGATAGGCTTAGAACCAAAGGTAAAATACTAATTTGTACATCAAGTAGACCAGCTCGCAAAAGCTATCCAGCAGCTACAACAAAGAATAGCTGACTTAGAGCTCCACATAGTGCCCAGCACCCCGCAGGATGTGAAGGATCAAAGAGAAGCAACTTCTCGAGGCACAATTGAGAGAATAAAGGCCCTTTCCATGGAATGTAAACAACTGAGTGATTGAAGTGCCCAAACTTATGAGCGACTCACTGAGAATCCAGAACTAAAGACACTAGAGTCACAGCTCCAAGAGGCGAAGTATCAATCATAAACAATACAGGTGCAGTTGAAGCCCCTGTCAACTTTTGAAAGGATGAAGTGATCCCAAAAGTAGTGCACTACCCAACAATAGGTCCACACCATTTATAGCAGATTTATAGAAGTGAATCAGAGGCTCCAACCTATACAGGATGAGGTTTTCCAACTGTTCGCAGAGATCGAGGACCGAGGAGCAGAACTAGATTAAGTCGTCACTGCAGCAGAACAACGCCTAGAGGGACCTGTCAGCGAAGCAGTCATCCAAGAGTTCGTTGAATAGGAGGCCATGGCACAACAGTAGGTCGAAACATCTCAAGCCAATATCAAGGCTTTTGAGGTAGAGCTACCCAGATCAGAGTGACTTGGGATGAGTCATAGGTGAGTGTTGGGGGCCTATTGGCCCTTGACCAAGTTTTGAGGATCCTTGGTCATGTTAGACCTATTTTTGGTACTTCAATAGGCTATCGAAGATGGAGCACAAGACGAAGTGGATATCATGGGATCTTGGCCCATTTTGAGGTATTTTTGGGTTTTGGGCTTATGTAACGGGTATGGGGGTGTCGGCCCATGGGTTTACCCATGTTTAGGCCTAATTTTGTAATGTATAAATAGATGTTAGGCAATGTAGTGAGTATGAATGGCTAAGTTCCTTTTGGCTAGATGAAAGTAATGGTTGTAAGTGCTTTGTGCATGTTGTGTGAGACTTTCAAGGCTAATTGCAAGTGACTATAAAAGGTTGTGTAAACCTTTGTGCTTAGATCTACTCAAGGAAGGAGGATCTGGCGGAGTGCGCGCAGATCTCCTACCCTATGCGGAGTAGGATTTTGTGGCTTTGTGCATGTAATTGATTGAAGAAGCTAATAAAGAAGATGAATATTTGGTGGATGTAGCCCCAGGGTGGGGGTGAACCACGTATATCATGTGTTGTGAATTCTTTGTGCTTTACGGTTTCTCTCTTGTTTATCTGCTTGAATGCTTAGTGCGTTGTTATATGATAGGTGAAACTGATATGGTAACTTAGTGTTGAATACTGAGAGTGAATGCTAGATATGACCTATGTGAATGTGCTTAGTGTCTGAATCTACTTGATCTGATCTGTTTTGTCATGCTAAGTGTTGCTAGATGTTAGATCTAGTTGAATACTGTGATGCTCTGTAAATAGGGTTTTATCTGCGAAGTAGTTATTGGTTAAACGTTGATGACCTATATTGCTAAGTGCTTTGTTAAGGTGTTACAATCACAGATCTGTGTCCCAGCTACGATTACATACACTAGAGTCCTGCAACCACCCCTTCCTCTACCTCGGGTGAGACTTCATATACTTAGCAGGTGCTGTCGAAAGGGCCGGTAGTTAGGGTTTTGTTGGTGTGTTGTCGTAGCGTTGAACCCTAGGTCTGCCCCTGTGCCAACATATACCATCAATTTCAATTGCATTAGTGATGTGGTGATTTAGAGATTATGTCAAGTTTTTCATTTTAAGGTGGTAGAACTTCAAGAAGGCTTGAAAAAGTTAGTCTTTGTTTCTCAAACCCAATTGTTATAGTATTAAGGACTAGGGCTAGTTGATCGTTAATATTAAATGTATAATTAACTTATATGGACATCATTGGTTGTCTAGAGGTGGAATTATTACCATTGTCAAAGTTGTTTTAGAAGTTATTCTTATATATTGGCACCTCTTAGCTCACGTTCCAAAAGGGGTGTTAGAGAAAATTCATAGACTCTGCTCTAACTTCCTGTGAAAGGGGAAAAGTGAGAAAGTTGGTTTTCATTAAACTAGATGGAAACTTATTTTCAGGACCAAATCGAAAGGGGGATGGGAGGTGAAAGAGCTCAAATCCTTTAGGAAATATTTAGGTGCAACAAGGTTATGGAACTTGATCACAAAAGAGGGTTTTGATGGAACCTCACATTCTGATGGTTCATCACACTTTTCCTGGAATCATTTGCTCGGGCGTTCAACCAATATCTAGAAACAGACCGTCCAGCAATTGACTAGATATCTACATCAGTTGGAGTAGTCGACAAGACTGTCATTTGAACATTCAATCGGCAGTCAAAGACAGTCAGATGGTGGATCAACTAGTCAGGAAATCGACTACAAGTTGGATGCATGAACAGTTGGGTCGAGCATCCTTGTCGAGTTTACTAGACAACATGGATTTGATGGAGTCAACTCTAATAAGCAACGGTTATATTTGGACAAGATCTTCCTGATTCCAAGGAAGTTGGTCAGATATTGAATATATAAATAGCAAACCCCATGGGTCATTATCAACAAGTGAAATAAATATAACATGAACTATTATGTGTTCAATATGCATTGAGATGTTCTGATCACGATTCCATGTTCTTAAGTGTTGTAACAATGTCTTTAGACACCACCTGTTATCTTTGAAACTTAGTCCTCTTCGATTATCTGTAGTTTTATTTATTTGTTTAATATCAGGTTAAACCCAATATCCAACATGGTATCAGAGAAACTAGTTATGACCTCGACAATTGTCTGTAAATTGTGTTGAGTTAGATCTATTGTGTGATTGAATCTGGGCTAGTGATTTGTTGACTGTAACTTATGGAAACAGATCATATCTATTTAGATATCAAAGATGGCTATGAATATCGATCCTATGGTCTTGAATAGATCAAATTATGCTATATGGGCACCAGACATGGAAACCCTACTTAAGAGTGTTGGCCCTTGGTTATGTAAGTACGTGAAGATGAAGGAAGAAAGGGAAAAATGTGAACTGCGTAGAAGACACAGTGACTGTTACTGGGTCGAAGTGAGAAAAAGAGAAGAAGCGACGGAGCAAAGTAAAAGGAAGCAAGTCGTTGGATGAGGAGATCAGGGATGAAAGATAATCAAGAAAGAAGGATCGTGGAAAAATTAGAAAGCAAAGAAATCCACTTTTGGATGCTTTGGAGCACTGCACAAGAAGGAAGGAAAGACAGGCTGGCGAAGCCCTAAAAATATGGGTTAAGTTGACCTAGGGTTTTAGAAACCTAGGGTTTTAGGTATCTAGGGTTTTTACGCCTAGGTTTTGGCCTAAGGATGTCGATGAGCTATTGTAATGTATAAATAGAGGTCAAAAGGGCTTGGGTTGGGTTGGTATCAAGTTGGTTTATGGTTGTTGATTTTATGTTGTGAGAGATTATTGTTGTGAGAGAGAGATGTGTTCAGTGTGAGAGGCTTCTGGTATTGTAAGATCTTCAATTGGGTGTGAAGATCAACCCTGCAGTTGGGTGCGTAGGGAGGGGAGAGAAAGAGAGGAGAAGAAAGAATATTTGTTAGCTAAGAGCACAGACAAGAACTGTATGCTTCATCTTAATACATTATAAAGAACAGTTCTATGGACATAGCCCTAGAGAGAGGGTGAACCACGTATATCTTGTGTCGAATTTGTGGTTGATGTTATGTTCTCTATTCTTGATATACTATTATTGCATTACTAGGTTAGATCTGATAGATAGATGTGCAGAGTAGATCTGAGCTGAGAAGTGATATATGTGCATGATGTATTGTTCTAGTGTGAGATCCACTTGACATTCCCCTTGGTTGTAGACATATATGTCCTACAACCCCCCCATAGTTTCTTCGGGTGAGACTGCATATGATTCACAGGTGTTGCCGAAAGTGCCAGTATTTAGGGATTGTTGGTGCACTCTTGGAGTTGAACCATGGGTCTGCCCCTGTGCCAACAAATGGTTCCGTTTTCGGGACATGAATCTTCTTGAGGGAATGTCAAGGTGGTTTCCATCAAAGACAGAGACTCAAAAGTGGATAGAGGATCAAGAAAAGGACTTCGCTAAAGCCCAGAACAAGAACCCTAATCTTAGTACAGAGGATTGGTTGGAGAGATATATCTTTACTGATATACACGATATTTTCTTTGGAGGAATCCATCAGGAGCTATATGAGTGGTTAGCTAAGCTAGCAGATACCCAGTTTGAGACTAGATATAGACCTCCTGTAGTTTGGACATCAATGTTGATCAAGAAGGTCAAGAGAGTTGACAATGTTGTATCAAGAGCAATAGATCATTGGTTTGATAATACCATTGGAGGGTACATCACAGAGTTTGTTGTTGACAGAGTAGAGTCATACAACCAAGACAAGAGATATTTCTTCAAGGGACCCAGAGGAAAATTTTTACACTTCCTAAAGTTGAGAAACAAGATGTTATTGCATGAGAAGAACATATTGAAGATATAGTAGTTGGTCAGGTCGGGAAAGGCTAATGTTCAATAATTCGGACAACAACAGCGACTAAGAGGCTGGACATACACACGGTGGGAGAGTGTTCCAATAAGTTCACCTTGCAAACATGTTTAAGAAGAGCTACGGGGATGAGGGTTTCTACAGTGGAGAAGAGGCAGATCTGACGGACAAAGAGCATTCAGAACACACTAGGGCAGAGGAAGGGAAAGATGAAGAGCCTCGTCAGGATGAGCCAGAAACTTTAGAAACTATGAAGACTGCTGAAGTAAGTACTATTATCCCTCATGTTTATTTATTAGCATTAAGCAATCATAGTAATCCAAGCCACTAGAGTGTTCAAAGCACTGTCACTACTAGTCTTCCACATACTCAGTCAAGAACCCTAGGAAGATCTATGGCAGATGAGATAAGGCTCCCTATTTTTAGGGGAGATGGATCTGAAGATCCTGATCAGCACTGGTTCCTATGTGAAGTCGTATGGAATATTAAAAATTTCACCGACGAAGCTATCAAAAGAACCTAGTTTAATACCACCCTAAGGGATCGCGAACTAAGCGGGTACAAGAAGCTTGTCCAAGGACTTGCACAACCTAAGCCACTGAATCAGATTAAGAATGTGTTGACTGCAGAGTTCAAGAAACCCAAGTCAGAGTCACAATGTATTACAAAACTGAAAGAGATCAAGAAGAAGGTAGCCAAACCTGTTTGGGAATTCAATCAGAGATTCAAGACCTTAACAAGATGATTGACTTTTTAGATCCCAGATGAACAGAACAAAGAATGGTTCATTGTTGCCCTCTTACCACACATCAGAGTTCCTTTGATGCAACAAAAGATTGCTTCACAGGCTGAGGCACTAGAGATCTCCATGAATTTAGAATCATCCCCTATGGGAGAATCCAGCTCAAGTATGAGTCAGATCTTGAGTCAGCTAACTAGTTTGTATCTACAGGTCGAAGATATGAAAAAAGACAAGGGAAATAATAAAAGAGAAGACATCTGGTATGTCAGATGTAGATCAGAAGGCCATGACAAGGAATATTGTCCCCTATTCAATGAATACTTAGCCTCTGGAGCTCCGAGCCCTTTGAAGCAAGTCAACTTACCCTGGTGCGAGGTATGCAGAAATAGACATCGCCCTGGTGAGTGTTATTACATGAAAAAGTATGTTCATACACCCACAAATTTGTATTGCACATTTTGTAAGTCTGTGGGACATGATGATAGGGATTGTAGGGATTACGACCTCATGCATGAAAGGTTGAGAGACATATACAAGATTCAAGGTGAAGTACAGCAATAAGGAAACACTACGCACTACAACTCCCCTCGGAGAGAAAACTTCAATCCTCACAGTGGATTCAGAGGAAGAGAAAGAGGAGGAGGAATGGGTCGAGGCCAAGGACACATCATCTGTTATAACTGTGCACAGACGGGACACCTGGCAAGGGACTATCAGAAACCTTGTACCACTTGAAGCTATTGCAACTCCTTTGAGCATGTCATCGAGGAATGTCCAGCATTGTTGGCTAAGCTTCAGGAAAGACGAGGACCTCATCAGAATCGACAAGTGCAACTGATATATGTTGAACCTCGCGGAGAAGACCCTAGAGTTGTTGTTATCACCAGAGGAGGCGCTCTTATAGGAGAAGACATAATGACCCAAGGAAAGACTACAGAAGACTCAGGAGTTAGGAAATCTGTTGAGAAAGCCCAAACTTTTGATGCAAATAAAGAAAGATAAATGTTTGAGGAGGAAAGAAAAGAATTCAGAGTAGACCAAGGGTATTCATCAAAGACACAGCCAGAAGTAAGAGAATATGGAATTCCTCTGGCATTTTATCAGTCTGCTTCGCCAAAATAAGGAAAAGAGGTAAGCAAGCTCATGGAATTTTTATATACTTGTATTAAGTTGATTCAGGATGAAAGCATTGTACAAGAACTGCACAATTTAATCAGATAGTATGAGCTAGGAAATATAGACCCCTTATTGAATAGGGAAGTACACCAAATCGGTAAGAAGAGAAGGACAAATAAGGAACTACACTTGAATGCTCAAATAGGAGAGTATGAGATAGACTATGTGGTCCTTGACTTAGGGTCGTAGGTCAATGTCATGATGAAGCAAACCTAGTGTTATCGGACTAATCAGTAGGTAAGGACACTAAAAGATCTCCCTAGATCCACCTAGATCTAGAACAAAACAGGACAGGACATGACTCTTTCCCTAAGTTAAGACCATTTAATTAGCTAGTAAGGAGGAACAAGTAACATACCTTTGTATCGCTTCCTTCGGTCTCTGTTGCTCCCGCTTTTCTCCGGTGCTCTCGTGAAGTCAAGACCAAGACAACACAAACCAACCGAAGTGAAGATAGAAAAATGTATTCAATAGTCAACTTATGTGTATGATCAAGGAATTACACAATGAAGTAGGAATGACTTTATGGGAAAAGGACATGTCGTTCTATCATATTAATTGAAAGTAGAAGATACAACCTGATTACCTTGATGTCGCAAGCTTCCTTTCAGTGACTCTTGGTTCCAACACACACACTTGCTCTGTCCTTGCATGAAGAAGATCCAATTCCTCTTGATAGACCTACTAGAGTTTCCATGCTTCTGTTCAAGCTGGGTTCTTCACACAATTCCTTCACCAATTCTTCAATTAATCTTTCTTAACCTTTTCCATGAGAATCCTTTCAATATATAGGAGAGGATGAGATGGTTACATGGATGAGAATGATCCCACCAAATCAGGGAAACCAGTAAAATGATAACCATACAAATGCCAACCCATTTTCTAGAAGATTCCCTTCTAGAACCCTCGAGACTTCATCTTTTTTCCAAGCTTGAAAAAAAGTTCGCACCCTATGTATAGAGCACAGTGCGAGAATTTCACACCCTAGATGAAGGTGGCCTGCAAGAATGGGTCATTCTCGCACCCTAGGCTATAAGCAGCCTGCGAACTCACTTTGAAAATATGTTTTCTGGAAGGAGACAAATGCCACTTTTCTTAGGAGAAAGTTCTTGTTGGGAGCCTGAGTACACCATTGTTAATACATCACCAAAATGACCAAAATCATGTGTAACAGAATTCCCCCCAAAGTATGAGGCCGGAATCAGTGACAACCGAAATACTTTGTAAACTACGTGTGTGTATCGGAAACCAGGAGCGCACCTAATTGGAAACCTGCAAACAACCAAGCATCTGCAAAATATCATACTATTTCTGAGGTAGGCATTCCCATACTCATATCATAGACAGATGACATCATAAACATAGGTCATGGCCACCAATCATACACCGTGGATCCATGCCGTCAAAATATCGCATAGCCACCAAGAATACATTGTGGATCTATGCAAGAAAATTCAAATCAATACAACATAGTCACGAGACATACAAAGTGGATCTATGTGTCAGCAAATTATACATATTCCATTGCAACCTAGATCAAAGAGATGAGATCCAGGGTATTCAATCCCATCACCTGAAAGTATGAATCTAACCATGTGATTACATGTGTTGAAGTTGAACATGGTAGAAAACACTTGATTACCAGTCATTCATGAAACCGTTAACAAGTGCGAGGGAAATCACCATTAATGTCAATGACTCCCAAGGTACACTAGTACAATCCACCAAATGTGAATAAATGAGTTGAGGTCAAACATTCAACGGAATCTCTTGATCAGGGGTCAATGATGAAAACCCACTGTCGAAAGCGAGGAAACCTGCCATTGAGGCATGCAAGTTCCAAGGTACCAAAGAATTTCTAAGTCTTGTTTCCAGATAATGAGCTGGAGTCGACGGAACAAAACTCGTCACAGGAGGGCCTTGATGTATCCCCCATCAATGACACGAAATGAGTAATAGATTTTGATGGTGGAACAGAGTATGATGTAAGTTAAACTAGACACAGGAAAGGCCGACACGGAGAGAATGGACAACTGCAGATGGCTGACTCAATAGAGGTTTTGGATGAACTTCTCTTGAACATATGAATGACATGACCAATAATTTGGCAACATTGACTCAGAGACGACCCAGGAGATGACCTTGTAGTGAATCGAATGAGAGACAAACAGATTTCCCAAACTAGCTTCAGATAACGAATAAGGGGGTGTCATGTTCAAGAGCGACACTTACTGCCAATAATAGGAATACGAAAACACATCCCTTTCCCAAATTTTTCCCCCACCATTTCTGGTGAGTACATCTTTATTTTTACACAAGCTTGAGGAGGATAACATATCCTTGTTGATGTAAGCTCATCCTTCGTATGAGTCCTTCGGAGTATGTTTAACGAACCCTAAGAAGGAGTGGTTTGGTCCCATTACGGGTCTTTCGATGTTTGTTTAACAAGTCCAAAGATAGAAAACTCGAAGGTTTTTCATGATTATAGAGTCTGGAAAAACACTCAAAAGAGAACTCTCTTAGTTCCTTTTTCATAAAATAGTCCGATGAGACCAAAAAAGAGATAAATTATCACTCAACAGATGCTTTATTCAAATACTTTAACGAGCGTGAAAAATAGCAAGGTCGCTCGGCAATCTTTTCATGTTTAGAGAGTCTGAAACAATCTTAAAGAGGACTCCAGGGGGTTTCTTTTTTGTATAACCTTGTTGAGCCCGAAAAAGTGATAAAAGTGCGCTCAATCACGTTCTCATGTATTTCGAGCGTGAGAACGAACAAAGACCAAGCTCGAGGTTTTGTGCAAAAAACCATAAAAAACAACTTAAACATGCGATGAAAAAGAGAAAAAATATATGTATCCCTGTGTATGAACGTCGAAGTCATCATGTCTACAAAAAGTCACACTCATAAGGGTATTAGGAATTAGGTTTTAATAAATAAAACAATTATAAAAACCAACAAAAATGATAAAAGTAAATATAAGAGGGTAAAAGTTCTTTTTACCATAGTCATTGTAACTTTGCCCATATTTTAGCCCAAAACCCCTCTTTTGCCCTTGAATTTCGGCATTCAATTGCGGAAGGTACGAGCATCCATTCGAAAAACCATCTCTGACAGTGAGGTAAGCTCCTTGTCTTATATCTTTTCATGGTTCAATATTTTCATTGGTAAATTTCATGTTTTTGAGCTTGTTTTAGGGCTCAATTTTTCACTAAGGCATTCTCGCAGGCCAGCCACAGGGGACCTGCGAGAATGCATCATTCTCGCAAGTGGTCCCAAAGGAATCTGCGAGAACCTCGCACTGTGCCAAAGGGGCACCTACGAGAACCGAAAAGTGAAAAGTTTCTTTAATGTTTGCTCAATGAAAAATGTACCAAGTGTTGAAGAGAGTTGTTGACCTTCTTCTTATGTGTCTTATACAAGCATTTGGCTATCGCCATGGTTCTGGAATGGCATGAAAGAGAGCATGAAGAAGATGATGCTATTTCCAGGAATAACCCGGGCACCGTTTTCACTTTGCGAGACTGTGGTCTCCTGAAATTATTTCGGATCTCGGGTATGAGGGCCCCAAGTCAGGCTGTTGGAGTACCTCGTGCATATGTGGGACGTGGACCAACAAGTATTCCACGTAGGGGTCCACACATTGTCCTTGGATATCGAGGACGTTTACTTCTTGATAGGACTGTCATGGCGTGGATACCACGCTAGCTTGACTGGTAGCCAAGGTGGTGGGCTGCCTATGAGTGAATACTATTGTTTGTACTGTGTTCCAGAGGCGAAAAGGAGCAAAGGAAAAGTGGCCATTTGGGGGGTCCAGGATTTGACCCTTCACACTATTTTGTTCACCATTGCTCATATGGCTAGGAGCACTGCTCCACACATGGCTCTCCAGAGCTACTTTCAGTATGCCATAGAGTGTACTGAGCCTTGGATATTTAACTAGGAAGACGTAGTCCTTCATAGCATGAAGAGGTAGTTGACTAAATGCAGAAGAGGCGACCTGAAGCAATTCGGGTACGGGTCATTGTTGCTGTCCTTCTTTCTTGAGAGAGTTCCCTTACTGAGGTTGCAAGTTGAGTGGGGTTTACTGGCTCCAGAGGATCCGAGAATGCTGAGGTGGTGTAACCTCATGGCCCGGCATGTAGCTGGACAAATCATCAAATACAATGATTCCTTATTTGACTGGTTGCGACCACAGATGCTGATGGTCGATGATTATGCCTATGCTGGGTTGGACTTTCGAGGAGATCTGGACTTGGCCCTGCCTGAGGGTGCTCAGTGGGGAGATCTCGGTAAGAAGTACACATTTTTACTTTTTAAATGTTTTTGTGAATTTTATCATATGCAAATGTTTTTATGTTCGTCCAAGGTCTAATTACAAAAATTCTTTTTGATGACACAGACGTGGGGCCTTATCGACCTCCGGGTGCTTCTCCTATTCATCAATGAGGAGAGGTGGCTCCAGTGCCATGATGGGACGTTGAAGATTATGAAGCAGTGGAACAAAACTTAGAGGGTTTGACTACATACATTCCAGACATGCCTCTTGGAGAGGTTCCACGACGTTATTAGTGTCATACAGTAGGGGTGTCAGAGTCTGTTGGCCGACTTCGAATAGCATAGACATTACTTAACTGTAGTACTGCCAGCTGCGAATCGATTTGCACAACCAGGTGATGGATGTCAAGTGAGATAGCATCAATCAACAATTCGATAACGGCGTTATACTCTACAATATTGTTGGTCACACGACCGAGGCACACACCTCATAGAGTGATAAGTTCGTTTGTAGGGGCGTAAATTGCCCATGCAGCAGAAGCAAGGTTCTGAGTACTACGGCTAGCGCCATCAGCGAAGCCAATGTGGGGTAGCGAAGACTCTGACATCTGGAAATCAAACACAATGTTACATAAGGGTAGAGACTAGATAACGAAAAAAGAAAACTACAGTAACACATGAGAAGTATGATACAATAAAATACAAGTACTCGTGCACAAGTGATCTTATGCATAGTACTTCTTTAAGTACAACCCATTTCCGGGTTCACTCAAAGGGATACCATCGTAATCTACTAACTTGTAATCTCCTTTCTCCAAAACTCGTCTAACGATATAAGGACCTCGCCACATGGCTTCGAATTTTCCAGCTCCTAGCATATCTCAATCTTGTTCGTAGAGGAGAACTAGATCTCCTTCGGATAAAATGCGAGGCTTGACATGTTTGTCGTATTGGGCCTTGACACGTTTCTTATGGGCTTCTATGACTAGGGTAGCATCGTGTCGAGTTTTGTCTAATCACATGAGATACAACAGACGTTCTTATTCTGCAGAAGTGTTTGGTAGGAGTTCGACGGCTAGTTTTAAAGAGGGTATCTCGCATTCAATTAGGATAATGGCTTATAAACCATAGACTAATCGGAAAAGTGTAAACCCAGTAGTGGACTTAATGGACATTTGATAAGCCCACAATGTTGGAAACAACATTGTGTGCCAACTTGTTTTTTGAATCCCTATCATTTGTCGAAGCATGGTTATGAGAACTTTGTTAATTGCTTCAACTTGGTCGTTGGCTTGTGGGTAATAGGGTGTTGAGATTTCATGGTGAAGACCCAACTTTTCAGTGAGTTCGGACATCATGAAGTTTATAAAGTGGCTACCGTGATCAGTGATGATAGCCTGAGGAACACCAAAATGAGCTATGATGTGATTGAAAATGAATAATGTTGCGGTCTTTCCAGTATTGTCAAATGTCGGCATCGCCTCGGCCCATTTCCTAAAATAATCTACGGCTATAATAATGTATCCATGCCCCCCGGCCGAGTGAGGGTGACACATCATGAAATCGATGCCCCATTTCAAAAAGGGACCAATGAAGACCACAGGGTGAAGAGGAGCGGGATGTGATTGTATCTTATGATTATAGGTCTGGCAAGCAAGGCATTTTTTGACGGCGATTATGAAATCGTTAAACAAAGAAGGCCAAAAATACCCTGCTCGTAAGATCTCCTAGGCAGTAGCATACCCAGACATAAGATCACCATAGGCTCTAGAATGGCAGTCATTTAAGGCTTTCTCGGCTTCGTCGAACGTGAGGCAGCGTCAAAAAACTGAGTCAATCCCACGAAGATAAAGAGTATCCCCGAAGATAATATATTGATGGGCTTGGTAGCGTATTCGACGCCAGTCAGTACTAGACAAATTGGGCCAGAAATTCTTGGTTTGGAGATATATGATGATATCGCTATACCAAAGATCATCGGAACTAATGAGGAAAAGGGATTCATCAGGTAATGAATTAGTTGCTACATTTGTCGTTTCAGAGTAGGGAAAGACGCATATCAACTCGGCGAACACTAAGGACTTCTCAAACTTGCCTCATTCGAATTCAAAGTCAAACTCCTGGAGTATCACGATCCATTTGGAGTATTTTCCCCCTAGCAATTGACGCGTGAGAATGTGTTGCATAGGGTTGCAGTTAGAAATCACCGTAGTCTTGCAAGAGAGGATATAATGCCGGAAGCACTGAACTGTTTGGACGGCTGCCAAGGCCAGTTTTTCGACATGTAAATACTTGGTTTTGGTAGGCGTTATACTTTGACTCAAGTAATAGATAACATGTTTGTCATGAGAATCATCTTCTTGGACGAGAACCATAGCGATGGTGGAATCTGAGGCTGCGAGGTAGAGAAAATAATCGCGATTGTAATCGGGGGGGAAGAGAACTCGAGCACGTGTCAGGGACAATTTCAAAGCTTTGAAGGATTTTTTGGCGATGGTATCCCATACAAACTCAGACCCCTTTTTGAGGAGTTACGTAAATCCAAGAGTTATCTCAGCGTAGTTTGGGATGAAACGACGAAGAAAGTTTGATTTCCCTTGCAAACTTTGTAACTAGCGAAGTGTAGAAGGAGGCGGGAGATTGAGAATCACCTCAACCTTTAAAGGATCTACCCTGATCCCTTGACATGAAACACTAAAGCCTAGAAGTCGACCGGATTCCACGCAGAAAACGCATTTGTGAGGATTCAAGAGTATATGGTAAAACTAACAGCAAATGAAAATGGCTTAGAGGTGGATTGGATGATCGACTCGGCGCATGGAATGAGCGGGTAAGTCATCAAGATATGGTTGCACGATGTGCTTGATATCATGGAAGGAATAAGACATAGCACGTTGAAAAGTTGCGCCAGCGTTCTTCAGACCGAAAGGAATTTTTCGATAGGAGAAAGTGCCCCAAGGACAAATGAAAGCGGTTTTGTGTTGATCCTTGGGAAAAATATTGATTTGATTATATCCAGAGAAACCATCCATCAGAGAGAATATTTCGCTTCCAGCGCAATCATCGACAATCTGATCGACAAAGGGGGTAGGAAAGTTGTCCTTAGGACAAGCTTTGTTGATATCCCTATAATCAATGCATACGTGGATTTTTCCTTGTTTATTATCGATCGGAACAAGATTGGAAACCCAGTCAGAGAGGGCCACTGAGTAAATAAAGACGGCTTTTAGAATTTTCTCGACTTCAAACTTGATAGCAGTCGCTTTACGTGGGTGAACTGGATGAAGGCATTGTCAGACGGGTTTAGTGTCTGGGTATGTCTTAATCTCATGTATCACAATGTTGGGGTCGATACCCAGCATTTCTTCATAGCTCCAGGCGAAGACATCATGAAACTCTTTGAAAAGGACGTGTAGGTGACGATTTCATCAGGGGAACACAAAGCTCTGATATGCACATTTTTGACAATTCCAGGTTTGATGGATATGTCGAGGAGAATAGTGGGTGAGATATTGCTTAAGTTCCCTTCGGAAAACACATCGTGTGTGGACTCGAGAATGGTTGAAATGACGACAACGGTCGACGGGGTCGAGATCCGTTGGTAGCTCTCGATGGTGTGTTGTTCCAGGAAGAGGATGGAATGGTGATGTCCATCGTTCCAAGGGGTGTCTTCCATTATAGACATAATCATCTCATCCATGGGAAAAATGACGCGGAAAGGATCTGGAGATAAATCACCAAGAGATGGGGTAGAAGGGGTTGTCGATTGAATGGCCTGATAGGCGGATTCAACCGGACTTAATGGAATTTCATCGCCGTAATGAATATGATCGCCAGGGTCGGGTACCATCCGTGGGTCATGTGATGCAAGGGTTCCATGAATCGAGGTGGAGATCATGTTGATTGAAGTGACAGATGAGTGTGGAACATCGGGTGGTGGAATGGGGAAAGTACCCATCAACGAAGAGTCTTTAAGAAGACCTACACCGACATTCTCGTAATCGAGGGGGGTTTTGGCGATAAATGGTATGTTTCCAGTACGTGTATCTGAGTTAAAGAAGGCTAATTGGGCGACGGTAATGACCTTTCCTTGATGTGGGAAACGTACAACACGAAAAAGAGTTGACACAACTGCACGCATGGAATTGATCCAGCTATGGCCAAGAAGAAGATTGTAATCGAGAGGAGCGTCAAAGACTTCCACTTCGATTTGGACCGTTTTGCCTTCTAGTGTGATTGGAAATGAAGGAAGGACACCGTAAGGCTTAAAACCGGAGCCATTGAAGGCTTTGAGTGTGTTATGGGATTCGGTCAACAAGAGAGAGCCGATGGCTTTCCAGTAGGTAACAGACATGACACACGTCGAGGCACCCTCGTCAATAACGGTTCTACAAATGTTTTTGTCGGAGACAATCACTTGGATTTGGAATGCGAGTTGAGGGGGTAATCTTGGAATGTGATCTTCCAAGTCAAAAATTATTAAATTCGTGTCTGTCAGGTCGATTCCACCGATAGCTTTCAACAGTGCCTTCCGTTGCGTGGGACAACTTTGAAGGACTTCGAGGGCTGACATCGCGGAAGGTGCTTGGGCCAGATCTTCAACAATGTTGTAGTTCTGAGCAACACGAGCATGAGGATTGAAAGCCGATTTCCAAACAACGCCCTTTGGAGGGTGTCGAAGAACTATGTCAAGTCTTGGTCATTCGAGATGAAGAGGATCATTGGTAGGTGGAGTCGCGGGAGATGGTTGGACCAACGAAGGCGGTGTATCATCAACCTTCTCCTTAGAGGGAGAATAATCTTTAGCTCGAGTGGTAAGTGTGATGTCATTCTTCTTTGAATCACCAATACACATTAATACATAGGATGTAGTAGAAGGGGAAGGTTGGTCATTAATGACCAATTGGGCCTGTTGTTGAGAGGGGAAGGGATGGGACAAAATGACCGAAGTGGGTGGTTTCGGGGCCCCTTGAAGGAACTTAGTAACCTCGGCACGTTGTGGACAATCCTTCGTGTAGTGATCATCACCATAGATAAGACAAGGGTAGAGAGGTTTGCGCTTATCCCTATCGTCAACAGGTGGAGTTTTAGTTTTCTCTGCTTGCGAAATATTTTTGTCCTCCTTATTCTTACCCTTTCCCTTTCTAGATTTGTTTTTACCGGCTGGGGTAGATTGAACTTCATTTACCTCAGAAATCTTGCTGGTGGGAGGGGTAGGAGATGGAGCATTTTGAACATTAGAAGAGGTGGGTTTGGGGTTGTTGCTCAAGGTGGAATGTGGTTGGGCATGGAAAGTGCTAATCACACCGTCAGTTGCATGAGAGGCAGCTGGAGTAGTTGAAGTGATGGAAGTGGAAGGACGAGGTGCATCAGGGAGTAAGTCATAAAGAGTACCCGTTTGTGAGTAAACGAGGTCAAGGTATTGAGCACAACTTATGGCCTGTTCTTTCGTGACAACTCCACCCATGGAAATGGCATGACTGATGTCATTCACAAATGATTTTGTGAACCACACTGCCAGTAACTGATCGGGAAGTTCAAGTTTGATGAGACGTCGTCTCCATCGCCACTCATGAATGTGATCGGATATATGAGTGGCTTTGTTTTGTTTGAAAGAACTCAAAATCTTGGTCCCCGTTTCATAACGGATCAGTAATTGGTAGTGGGTGAGGAAATCCATAGCTAGGGTGTTGAAGTCGGCGAAGAAACCTCGTGGTAATTCTATATACCACTTCGCAGCAAAACCTGTGAGAGTTCTTTGAAAAAGACGTAAAGGAATAGAGTCATCCATCAAGGAGTTGGATGAGCACCAGAGGTGAAAAGTCATGACGTGATTGTTTGGGTCCTCTCTTGCTTTGCTATCGAATTTAGGGATATCAGATGGTATCTTGGCTGGTATAGCGAGCCATTGGGGAGAGTGACGGATTCGATCATTTAAAATCCTTGACAGATACGGGAGGTCCAAAGTGGCCAAGAAGGGTAACTGCCTATTCACATGCGGGTACTGGTGGCTCTGGGGAGGGAGTCTCGTCGGCACACCAGTGGGACCATAAGAAGTCTGCATATAATGCAAAGACCCAGACAGATTCGGTGGTTGTTGTGGAAGAAAGTAGCTCATGGGATTGTATCCTTAAATAGGGATGTGAGTTTGAATGTTCGAGCCCCAAATAGGATTGGACGTACCTGGATATGGTTGGCCTATACCAGGGGGTATAACAAATGTAGATGGAAGTTGTTGCCCCCCAGTCATTTGAGGGTTATGTTGTATTAGATGGTTCCAATACTGGGCCAAGGATGGAGGTATGTTTTGTCCGTAGGGTGGGGTCGGTGGGGGTTATCCTCCAATTAGGGGTTGGGTTCCAATTGGGGGTTGTCCTCCAAGCAGGGGTTGAGTTCCAATTGGGGGTTGTGTTCCAATTGGGATTTGTGTTCCAATAGGAATTTACCCTACAAGGGGGGGTTGATTCAAACCTCCTTGGTGAAATTGTCCACCAACAGGAATCTGGTAATTTGGTGTGAACGACGGAATGGTGCCACTAGGATTAGTGTCGCCGATAGAGGACGAAAAAGGTCCTCCGAAAGGGGGTTGAGGAAGTGTTGGAATGAAGCTGGGAGGAGAGTGCCCAGAAGAAGAGGGACCACCAGGAGTTCCGGATGGGGTTTACGTAGGAGTGGGAATAGAAGCATTCAACGCACGGTATCCTGGTGGAAGCGTCGGGGTGACACTGGGCGAGAGCGGTGTGATGATGGGAGCTTGACTAGTCGCTGTAATCTCAGTGTGAATACTCATAGTATCTGTGTAATGGAACATTTCTAAAGAGATGGTTAATATGTGGTCAACTCGTGGAGCTTTTGTACCAGGAAAATAATAAGCAGTAGTAAAAGGTACTGTGTCTAGGTCAAAGGTTTCAGGAACGCAGGTGAGACGGTGATTTCAACGCCTAATCTTGAGCCAAAGAGATCACATCTAAAAATTCCAGTAGACCAAAAGGATCTTGGCCCTCAGGTCCTGGAAAGGGTCCAATCGGTGATCCAGAAGGCACAACAACCAAGTCTCTGGAAGAATTCACTCGCATAATACGTCTCTCAGAATCGGGGTGAAGTTGAAAGTCCTCTCGAGAATTGGTAATTCGGAACCATTCTAGAGAGTCATTTATTTCCACTTGTGGAGTGGTGACGTCTTGGACTTCACTCTGTTGAGGAGAGCCCTCTGGTGAGCTTGTAGGTTGGGGTTGAGAACCTTCCATATTTTCTAGAGGTAAGCCATGCATTCTACGTGAACGACATGGAGGGTCTATTGTGAACAAATTAAAAAAATGGCGAAGAGAATCCTATGGTCAATCTTGGGTGAACAAACAGCATGCGCTAGTAAAAAATCTAAGAAACAACACCAAGCAAACAAGACCTTCTAATTTTGAAGTCACTAGTTGGTGATGAAATCCAACATCGTAACAATGAGACGAGAAGGGGCTAGGCTAGGGTGGAAAAGTTACGTTGATGACCAATTTTGGAGTCGCCAATTTTGTTATTGGACTAATCGGTAGGTGCGGACAATAACAGATCTCCCTACATCCACCTAGATCTAGAAAAAAACAAGACAGGACATGACTCTTTCCCTAAGTTAAGACCATTGAATTAGCTAGTAAGGAGGAACAAGTAACATACCTTTGTATCGCTTCCTTGGGTCTTTGTTGCTCCCGCTTCACTTCGGTGCTCTCGTGAAGTCAAGACCAAGACAACACAAACCAACCAAAGTGAATATAGCAAAATGTATTCAATCGTCAACTTATGTGTATGATCAAGGAATTACACAATGAAGTAGGAATGACTTTATGGGAAAAGGACATGTCGTTGTATCATATTAATCGAAAGTAGAAGATACAACCTAATCGCCTTGATGTTGCAAGATTCCTTTCGGTGACTCTTGGTTCCAACACACACACTTTCTCTGTCCTTGCATGAAGAGGATCCAATTCCTCTTGATAGACCTACTAAAGTCTCCAAGCTTCTGTTCAAGCTGGGTTCTTCACACAATTCCTTCACCAATTCTTCAATTAATCTTGCTTAACCTTTTCCATGAGAATCCTTTCAATATATAGGAGAGGATGAGATGGTTACATGGATGAGAATGATCCCACCAAATCAGGGAAACCAGTAAAATTATAACCATACGAATGCCAACCCATTTTCTAGAAGATTCCCTTCTAAAACCCTCGAGACTTCATCTTTTTTCCAATCTTGAAAACAAGTTCACACCCTATGTATAGAGAACAGTGTGAGAAGTTCGCACCCTAGATGAAGTTGGCCTGCAAGAATGGGTCATTCTCGCACCCTAGGCTATAAGCAGCCTACAAACTCACTTTGAAAATATGTTTTCTGGAAGGAGACAAATGCCACTTTTCTCAAGAGAAAGTTCTTGTTGGGAGCCTGAGTACACCATTATTAATACATCACCAAAATGACCAAAATCATGTGTAACACCTAGGGACTGATGGGAAAATCGAAGTCGATCGATTCCCCTATCAGGCTTAGGATGGATAATCAGTAAGCTATAATCCCCTTTGGCGAATTAGAACATGTCCTTGTGGACATCGACAGAGTAAGAACGTTTGCAGATTTTGAGGTAATTGAGATAGTTGATGATAGTTGTCCTTACCCTGTGCTACTAGGAATTGATTGGGCTTTCAATAATTCCACTATGGTTGATTTAAAGAAAAGACGTATGACTTTTGAAAGAGACGGCCCTAGGGTCATTGCACCTTTAGATCCAGATAAAGGTCAGCGATACACAGAACCTATCAGAGAAGAAGACCATGCATATGAACTAGAAATCATATACAAGCTAACAACCAGACAGCGGGATTACATTAATCCCACAATCGATGGAAACTTAAGCTGGCAAAGTGACAACGCATGTTCATCAGACTCAGAAGAAGCATTGGAGAGTTGACAGAATAAAATGTATGAAGTATCTACAAGGAGATTTGCTAGATTAACCAGAGAATTTCGCTGGATCGGCACAACAGTAAGTAACCTACACACCTTTGATGGTCTGAACCCTTTAGAAACTTTCTTGTCAGAATTTGAAGCAAGTGTACCAACACAAAAGAGATTTTTGGCAATGGATGAGGCTTTGAAATCCACAAAAGCAAGATGGTGGGGGACACACAAAAGTAATATTACAGAATGGGTACAATGTTGTACCCTGATGACAGCATGTTTCTCAGCACAAGTAGAAGGCTGTGAAGTTTGCTACATAGGTCAAAGCTGCCCAAAGGACCATGTGAGAATTTGTGAAGAATCATGGAGAAACATTCCTCAAGAGAAGTGTGTGCACAAATTCATTAACACACTGGACACAGCCCCTATCAACTGGTACCTTCAAGAAGAGTTGCACCTCATCACTACAGATTGGGAAGGTATGACTCAGAATTTTGTAACTACCTTCTTATTTGAAAGTAAATTTCCTTCAGTAGATCAAGCACTACAGTTTTTTAGATAGAAAGTATTTGAGGAGGCGTCTAGCCTCTCTTTATCACAAGGAGTGGACAAATGGACTGCGCCCCTGCAGAAACTGGAAGGTTGTTACAACATCAATGTTGATGAAGACGATGATCCTAGGAAGGTGAACATCGCAGAAACAGAAGGCCAAAGAGACATGGAAAGACTAGGAGTTGAGTTACCATTCATTGGAAATCCAATCAAGATTAAGAAGGTCAATATAGGAACAGAGAAGACACCTAAGTTTGCAAATGTTGGAGATTATTGGGATGTTGCTACCATTGACAAAATTACAGAGTTACTGCATGAATATCAGGACTTGTTTCCAACCAAGTTCACTAATATGAAGGGAATTAAATGGCCTATGGGAGAGATGAGGATCCCTTTAAAGCCATATGAAATACCAGTCAAATAGAGACCCTATATATTGAACCCTAAGTATAAGGAAAAAGTGAATATTGAGCTCGACAAAATGTTGGAAGCAGGAATTATAGAACCTGTTGAAGAGTCAGAATGGATTATCCCTATGGTGGTGCAGGACAAGAAAAATGGAGAGATAAGTATCTGTGTCGATCTTAGGAATATGGATGATGCATGTTTGCATGACCCCTTTCCTACACCATTCACTAACGAAGTGTTAGATAATGTGGGATGCCAAGAGGTATATTCTTTTACAGATAGATTTTCAGGATACCATCAGATCCAGATTGCCAAGGAAGATCGCCATAAGACCACATTTTCAACAGAATGGGGATCCTACCAATATACAGTGATGTTGTTTGGATTCAAGAATTCCCCAACCATCTTTTCCAGGGTGGTGGTTGAAGCATTCAAGGAATTTTTGCATAAATTTCTAGAAGCCTATTTTGATGATTGGACTGTTTTCATTTTATTGAAAGATCATATTGAATGTCTAAGGCTAATGTTGGATAAATGCAGGCAGTGTCAAATTGCCTTGAACCTGAAGAAATGCATATTTTTCTCACCATTTGGAGTGTTGTCAGTTCATATCGTATGCAAGCAAGGATTGCAGGTAGACCCATCTAAAATTTCCATTATAGTTGATCTACCCCCTCCTACTTCAGTCAAACAGTTGCGCACTATGCTGGGACACACAGGATACTACAAGAAGTTCATTAAAGGATATTCTCATACTACAGCACCCATGGAGAATCTGTTAAAGAAGGATTTTCAGTTTAGTTGGACAGAATAATGCCAGCAGAGCTTCGACCCATTGAAACAGAAAATGGTTACTGCACCTATTCTGGTTTTCCCAGATTGGACCAAGAAGTTTCATGTGCATGTCGATGCATCTTCCATTGCATTGGGATTTGTGTTAGCACAACCAGGTGAAGGAGACATCGACCATCCGTTAGCCTTTTTTAGCAGGAAGCTATCAACTACTGAGATTAATTACACCACCACTGAGCGAGAAGGGTTAGCCATGGTATATGCACTGCAAAAATCTCTCCACTACTTGTTGGGAGGGCACTTTAAAATGTTTACTAATCACTCTACGTTGAAATACCTAGTCAACAAACCAGTGTTGGGGGGAAGGATATGCATATGGCTTCTGCTATTTCAGGAATATGACTTTGAGATCATAGTAAAGCCAGGAAGAATGAACAAAGGTCCTGAGCACTTGTCAAGGTTGGAACATGGAGAAGAGTCGACCAGTTTGGAAGATGCACAGTTACTGGCCATTATAAAGATTGATGACCACTTCACAGAGATAGTCAAGTTCCTATCAACAGGAATGGCACATAGTGAGTATACAATTCCCCAGAAGAAACAACTAGTAGTGTGCGTTGCATACTTTTCACTGATAGCAGGACAACTGTACAAGATGAGACCTGATGAGATATTGAGAAGGTGTGTTATGGAGGTAGAGCGACCACTGATCCTTGCAGAAGTTCATGAAGGCATCGCGGGAGGACATTATGCAGGGAAATCAACTGCGTAGAAGGTTCTTAGAGCTGGCCTTTGGTGGCATACCTTATACAGAGATGCTAAAGACTATTACAGAGTCTATGATGTATTCCAAAGAGTTGGGAAACCATCCAAAAGAGATGAAATGCCATTAGCACCGCATCTGACACTACAAACATTTGATAAATGGGACATTGACTTCGTTGGACCTATCAACCCACCAAGAAAGCATACAGGAGAAAGGTACATAATTACTGCGAGCAAATACTTGACTAGATGGATTGAAGCAAGAGTAGCCAAGCACTGTAGTGCAACTACAGCTATGCGCTTTATATTTGATGACATCATAACTAGGTTTGGATTCCCAAATATCCTTATGAGTGATCGGGGATGACATATAAGAAATAAATAAGGATTGTGGACAACTCAGAAAGAGGAGAAATCCATCGTTGGATGATTTGGAGCACCGCGCGATAAGGAAGGAAAGACAGGTTGGCGAAGCCCTGAAAATATGGGTCAAGTTGACTTAGGGTTTTGGGTATCTAGGGTTTTGACACCTAGGTTTCAGCCTAAGGATGTCAGTGAGCTATTGTAATGTATAAATATAGGTCTAAAGGGCCTGGGTTGGGTTGGTATTGAGTTGGCTTATGGTTTTTGTTGTTATGTTGTGAGAGATTATTTTTGTGAGAGAGAGAGAAGTGCTAAGTGTGAGAGCCTTCTGGTATTGTAAGATCTTCAGTTGTGTGCGAAGATCAACCCTGTAGCTGGGTGCGCAGGGAGGGGAGGGAAAGAGAGGAGAAGAAAGAAGATCTGCTAGCTAAAAGCGCAGACAAGAACTATATTCTTAATCTTAATACATTATAAAGCACAGTTCTGTGGACATATCCCTAGAGAGAGGGTGAACCACGTATATCTTATGTTGAATGTGCGGTTGATGTTTTGTTCTCTATTCTTGATATACTATTATTGCATTACTAGGTTAGATCTAATAGATAGATGTGCAGAGTAGATCTGAGCTGAGAAGTGATATATGTGCATGTTTTATTGTTCTAGTGTGAGATCTAGTTGGCATTCCCCTTGGTTGTAGACACCTCTGTCCTGCAACCCCCCCATAGCTACTTTAGGTGAGACTGAATCTTCTTTGTAGGTGTTGCTGAAAGGGCCAGTAGTTATGTCTTGTTGGTGCACTCTTGGAGTTGAACCCTGGGTCTGCCCCTATGCCAACAAAGAGTAAAGGACTATGTTAGTATATGAAAACTATGATTCTAGATCCAACAGATGATCAAGAAAGATTCGTTGTTGATGGGAAGAAGGATCGGGATGTGGGGGTAATCATGACCTATATCTCATGTTAGATTTGATTTCACATCAGTGGAATTTACTTCACTCATCAATTCTAGAAGAAGTTGAAGTATTTATTCGACAGAGTCAATGAAAGTCACGTCATGCAATTGGAGAAATAGTTGATCTCTCTTGATCCTAATTCTTTCGATAGAATAGAGGACTATTTGGCACATGTGAAGGAATTGCAATTGAAATTAGGAGAATGTCGAAATAATTATTAGAAGAAATATAGACAACTCATCAAGTTGGTCCTGATGAATTTGAGAAAACCATTCAACATGTTCATCTCGACTTTCTACACCAACTAGAAGGCATGAAAGGAAAATGGTAAGGACTAGACCTTTGAAGATTTCTATGGTTTATTGATCACTAATGAGCATAGATTTCTTGATGAAGGAAAGCTTGGTGGTAAGAATCAATCTCACTTGATCAAGGGAAAGGGAAATTCAAATCACAAGGAAATAGGATGGTTTGATACCCCTATACAAATACCTTTATGCCTCAACTAGAAACCTAAAGGGAAAATAAATGCACCCTATCAGAGTTGAAACAAGAAGACATGTCAATACTGTGGAAATAATATACATGTGGAGAAGTTATGCTACAAGAAGAGAGAGTCCCTAAAGGAGAAGGTAAAATTCCTTGAAGGACACATGTCGGTTGTTCGTCGACCCACTAATAATTTCACCTTCCAAGTCGAAACTTCTCAAGCCTCCTTGTCTCATTCTACACAGAATGAATGGGTAATTGACTCTCGGTGCACTCATCACATATATAAGGATGCTTCCTTGTTCACATCCTTAGATGATTTTGTGGAGAGGAATATTTATATTGTTGATGATTTTTCTATTGACATTGTTGGTAAAGGTGATGTTTCTTGTAGACATGGGAGAATTGTCGACGTTTATCAAGTACCAAACCTTAATGTCAATCTGTTGTTGGTTTCTCAATTAACAAAGACATGTAATATTGTGGATTTTTGGCTTGATTGTTACTTTTTTCAAGATTTGAAGAAAGGTTTTTCTATTGTCATCGGAGGATTTCTCGACTTGAAGGACATTTTTTATAAGTTTTACAACACAACTCAACCCAACTCTCAACTGACTACTCATTTTTCTCACACTAACAAAAGAAGTCAAACTTGGAATGAACGAATGAAACACCTAAATTTTTTAAGTCTGCATTCGATGGAAACTCATAATATGGTTGTTGGTTTACCTAAACTTTTTCCCCCTAAAGGAGTTTGTAAGGGATGTGTGCTTAGAAATTATCATCAGACACCTTTTGACTTTAGTAAATTGTGGTGAGCACAGAAGCTCCTGGAGCTAGTTCACATTGATCTCTAATGCATCAATCTACCTTCCTTAGTAGGTGCAAGGTATATCTTAACCTTCATTGATTATCTCTCTCGTTTCGCTTGGGTTTATTTTCTAAAGAACAAGAATCTTGTCCTTGAAAAGTTCAAATACTTTAGAGCCTTTGTTGGAAAGCAATGTGTTTGACCCATAAAGTTCATAAGATTAGATAGTGGTGGTGAGTATGTGAATCGACCTTTTGAAAGATACCTGGTTCTATTAGGTATTGACTAGAAACGGTCAGTCCCTCATACACCTCAGCAGAATGTCGTTGCAAAAAGAAAGAATTGTATGTTAGTTGAAATGGATAGATGTATGTTGTAGGCCAAAGATTTTTCTCCTCGCTTCTAAGATGAAGTTGACTATATGAAAACTATCTGCTCAATCACATCTCAACTTGAGTTGTTCCTTTGGTGACTCTAGTAGAATGATGGTGTGGAAGGAA
This sequence comes from Picea engelmannii, assembly GCA_009831015.1. Taxonomy (NCBI): domain Eukaryota; kingdom Viridiplantae; phylum Streptophyta; class Pinopsida; order Pinales; family Pinaceae; genus Picea; species Picea engelmannii. The sequence goes on from ML786677.1 coordinate 1,111,189, forward strand.
TCCCTTAGTCGACCACCTCTGTGTGTTTGTATGTGTTTCCTAGTTTCATATTTCTGATGATTGTAGAAAGAAATTGGATGTAATGATTCATGTTTCCATCATGATGGGCTACTCTGAATATTCTAAATCCTAATGATTGTTTCACCCTATCAAACAACAAATAATTATCAAAATAAATGTATTTTTTGATGAGAAGTCTTTTGGAATCAAGTTGTTGAATGCCTCATATGGATTGCTACAGGATGATCACTTTGATGTTCTTTCTGACTATAGTTCTCCTATTATGGTTTTCATTCCTTTGAGTGGACAGTCAAACTATGTTCATGTCTCGATTGGACATTAGAATTATGAGTCAAATGGTCAGTTGATTTTTGTTTTCAATATTCCACCTTCTCTTTCGAATGAAATTGCTCCAACTTCTTATCAACCTTCTATAGTGAACAACAATTCACCCCTTTCTTGTCTACCCTAATGGGCCGCCAAGACTTTTGAAGATGTTGGTCCTGGTGTCGGTGATGTTTCTTCAGGCCAACAAACTTACAGTCAGAAGAAGCATGTCATTGTTGTGTTGATGACACATGTGCTTGAAACCTCTAACCCTGTTACCTACTCAGATGCATGAGGACAACTTGAATGGGACTAGGGTATGCAGAAAAAAATGTATTCTTTGCTAAAGAATCACACTTGGAATTTATTTCCTCAACCTTAAAGGAATAACATTGTGAAGTGTAGATGGGTTTAAAAGACCAAATTTACCTCTAAAGGTGTTGTTGAGGGACATAAATCTTTCCTTTTGACGAAAGTATTTTCTCAAAAAGAAGGCATCACCTACACTGAGACCTTTCTCCCTATAGCAAAGATGAATTCCATTTGACTAATTCTTTCTCTTATTGCTTTATTTGGATGGTAGATCCATCAAATGGATGTGAACAATGCATTTTTCATGGCGATCTATCTAAAGAAATTTTCATGGAACAACCTCCTATTTTTGTGGCAAACTCTCACCTAGTTTGTCGATTTCAAAAGTCTCTTTATGGTTTGAAGTAATCTCACAAATATTGGTATGCTAATATTGACATTTTCTTTCTTCGACTTGGTTTCAAACATTGTGAATCTGATCACATCTTATATGTACTCCATACTCATGGAAACACTTCGATTATTGTTGTATATGTTGATGACCTTCTCATAACTGACAATAACAAAGATCTCATTCTTAGATTGAAGAAACAACTTGCTAACTTCTTTGACATGACAAATCTTGTTAATCTGCATTATTTTTTGGGTCTTCAAGTTACCATTGTTTGATGGTTTTTTTATTTCTCAATCTAAATATGTAATGGATATTTTGATATGGTTTAATATGGAAGACTGTAATCCTTGTGCTACTCCTTTTCAATCTAGATTTAAGATGAGAAAAACTTGTCAAACTCCCACAATCGATGCTACACTCTGTTAGCAACTGGTCGACAGTCTCATTTATCTTACTCACATTTGAAATTATATTTTCCTTCTTGTTAGTGTGGTTTATCGTTTCATGTAAGACACCAGAGAAAACCACTAGAAATAATTCAAAAGGATTGTTCACTATCTCAAGGGTGCCACTCATTTTCGTATCAAATATTGTCGAAGTTCAGATTCATTGGTCGGATTCACCAACTTGGACTGGGTAGGAAATAGTGATGATCAAATTTCCAGTTCTGTCTATGTATTTCTCTTCGAAACTGGATCGTTGGTTTGGTCATGCAATAAATAGAAGTCAGTCTCCTTGTCAAATACCTAAGCATAATATTGTGGTGTCATTCATGCAGGTACAGAGGCAATATGGATTCGCCAACTTCTGGGTGAACTTAAATTTCTTGTACAAACCTCGACTAGAATATATTGTATCAAAGTGTCATTCAAGTTATTGATAACCTTGTTGCACACAATAAGATGAAGCATGTTGAGCTCCATGTTCACTATTTGAGAAAATTGGTTCATGAGAAACTTGTCTCTCTTATCTATTGTAGCACAAATGATCATGTAGCCCCATATAAATCCCCATAATATGTATAAAACCCCATATTAATCCCTATATATTTAACTATTACAATTCTAATGTTAGATTTGTATGTCAGCTAGAACCCTTCATTACACCCTTTCATTACAATTGTACCCTTTGTCTTCTATACATATATATATATATATATATATATATATATATATATAGGGTATGTATACCTTCGTAGAATTTACCAGTCAAATCGTTGGGCAGAGGGGGGCCCCTTGTCCCACAAACAAGGGGGTCTCATACACAAATTTGGTGTGTTGGCTTGGTCGTGACCTTAAAAATAGATTATTATTATTATATTATTATATGTATATATATAACAAGGAAACTTAGTCTTAGGATCATATGATCTCATCTCATATTGTATTATGAATTGGATATATTTTAAAAGAGGTTTCCCCCTTGAACTGGACTGTAATCATTTAATTTTTATCATGTTTAAGGCATTGGACCATAACATAGTTGATATCTTTACTAAGCCTTTATCTAAAGCTAATTTTATCAATCTCCATACTATGCTTGGGCTTCAGGAAGTTGCAATTATGGGGGGGGTTCCTACTGATGTAATTTCACCTCTTGAATCTCCAGAGTCATGTGTTGATGGGGGCGTGTTGGAACCTCACATTTTGATGGTTCATCACACTTCTCCTAGAATTAGTCAGTCAGGTGGTCGACCAATATCTGGAAACAGTTGATCAAGCGATCAACCAGATATGTACATCAGTCATTCGAGTAGTCAAAAATCCTATCGGTCAAACATTCGACCAACAATCAAAGACAGTCAGTCGATGGATCGACCTGTCAAGCAATCAACTATGAGTTGGATGCATGGACGGTTAGGTCAAGCATGCTTGTCAAGCCAATTAGACAACATGGATTTGATGAAGTCAACTCTAATCATCAATAGTTATATGTGGACAATATCTTCCCGATTCCAGGGAAATTTGTCATATCTTGAAGCTATAAATAGCCTATCTCATGGGTCATTATCAATAAGTGAAATAAGGTGAACATGAAGTATTATGTGTTCAATATGTATTATGATTTTCTAATCTCAATTCTCTATGCTTAAATTTTGTAACGACGTCTTTAGACACCATCTGTTATATTTTAAAATTATTCCTCTTTGATTATCTGCAAAAAAAAATTATTTGTTTCATATCAGGTTACACCCAATCCCCAATAGGTTTATGGTAAAAAGTTATCACATAAAAATAGTTAGTTCTTGCTTCCTTCTAGACTGGTTTAGGAATCCAATAAAAAAATTTTACAATGTTTCCAATCAATGAAAAGATCTGGTACATTCCTTCTCGGCTATTGGCATCCACTTGGATTGGAAGGTGGGTGAGGGAACTCAATATGAATAGTGGTGGATGCCATCATGGGTTGTGATGATTCTATATTACATCCTAATGTATTGATTCAACATTTACAAGAACTTGGAATTTCCACACTTAATCAAATTAGCGATGATGCACATACAAACATTTGGCAGCAGAGTTGGAAGAATCCATTTCAACTTGGTTTATAAGGTGCACTTGTCGATGTTTGGAATAATTTCATCTCTTTGTTAAGATATGGCAACATTAGTTTGAAGGAGGCCCCAAATGAACTAATTTAGGATAGGAATAAAAAAATTTGGACTTACTTTGCAAAGATTAGATATGAATCCATTACATACCTCGAAGAAAGAATAACCTATTGGTGGTGGACAATGATTTGGAAGGTGAGTGCTCCCAAGAAGACCAATTTTTTCATGTGTCTTTCTCTAAAAAATAGGGTTCCAACTTGTGACATTCTTCAAAGGAGGAACAAGAATGGAGGTTGGTATGTGTTACTTATGAAAAAATTATGAAGAAACTGCTCTTCAACCATTCTACTTGTCCCCCTTCATAGTCTAGGTTTGGAAAGATAGTAGTCAATGGACTGGTGTTAATAATATGTGGAGAGAGGGATCCATTAAGGATACACTTAAATTGTATTTTGGAAGACAAGAGCTAAAAAAATTATTTTTTGTTCCTTTCCTCACTCTCTGGGGTATTTGGTTAGAGTGCAACTCATCCATTTTTTAAGATTCATTACTACAAACCTTCCAAGTTTGCACTCGTAATTGTGGCATACCTCAGCATTATAAGTCCAAGGAGAAATTTCTAAAGCCTCAAGCACATCATAGAACTTATTGTGGATAAATCCCACACCTGGGGTATTTTTGATGGGGTTTTCCATGGTGAAGAAGTTAAATGTGGCATAGGTAGTGTTGTTTATCTATAGGAGTTGTAACGTACCCATCCCTCAGTTGGGTCATGTCACTACTAAAACAAACCATTAAAAATTTTGCTACTAAATCTATATGCGGAAATAATTCTCAGCATGACATTCATTCACATGTAACTGTCTATGCTTCCAAAATACGTAAATATAATTTCTTAACTGTGCATAGAACAACTAAATAACATACAACAGCATTCAACCACATAAACAGGGATTTAAAAGCATCATTCTTGTCACGGCGAGAATTAATAACCAAATATAACTCAGATTAAATTGCACAACAATTGTCTCAACAATTAACATGAATAGACACAACACGTAAGAACACTTATCTTAATTAAATGTGAAACCCATTGCAAAGGAAAGACATTCCTCCCAACCGTATCCTTTATTCTATAGTTCTCAACAACAAGACACCAATGAGCTAGGGCTATGAATCCACAAGAGACAGTGGTCCCTAAGGCTAGCTAATGTCCCCCTCTCAACATTCAAACCCACAGCTAACTTCAGTCCACCAACACTCTTCCCCTCAACCTGCACAACCCAAGGGATGGAATCCACCTACACTTCTCACAGTCCCTCGAGCCTTTCCATTCCCCTCTAGAACTTCCATCATAGGTTGGACATGAATTATTCTTGTTGGGACTTCAAGAATTTCATAGTTGTAACATAAATTTACTCAGCAGCTAAATGCATGCTTATTGGATGAATTTCAAAAATATCGTCGCTCGTAGGCACACAACCCCTTTCTACATGAAATTATAGCACCAAACAATAGCCAAACATGTCCACAACAACTTCCTACAAGCTTGTTGGCACAGGGGCATACCCAGGGTTCAACTCCAAGAGCACACCAACAAGCCCTAACTACTGGCCCTTTCGGCAGCACCTGCACGGCAAATGAAATCTCACCCGAAGTAGTTATGAGATGGTTGTAGGACAGAGATGTATACAACCAAAGGGGATATCAAGTGGATCCAATACAAGAACAATACAACATTTATATACCACTTATCAGTTCATCTCTACTCCTCACTACTATCTATCAGATCTAACACAGTAATGCAAATAGCAGTATATCAAATGATGAAGAACAGAGCATCAATCACACACACAACAAAATATATATGTGGTTCAACCTCTCTCTAGGGCTACGTCCACATAACTATGCTTTATAATATATTAAGATGAAGCATACAGTTATTTTATGCGCTCTTAGATGGTCAATCTTCTTTCTTCTCCTCTTTGTCTCTCTTTCTCCCCTTCCCTGCACACCTAGCTGCAGGGTTGATCTTCGCACCTAGTTGAAGATATTACAATACCAGAAGGCTCTCACAATATAATGGTTCTCTCTCACTAACAATCTCTCCTCCTAATATAATCGAACAACAAACTCAGAATGAACCCTCTTCCCTCATCTAGGTTCTTATTTATACATTACAATAGTTCACCGACAGCCTTAGGCCGAGACCTAAGTGTCAAAAAAACTATATACCAAAACCCTAGGTCAACTTGACCCACATTTTCAGGGCTTTGCTAGCCTATCTTTCCTTCCTTCTCACGCGATGCTCCAAAGCATCCAATGGTAGCTTTTTCCGCTCGCTGAGTTGTCCACGATCCATCTTCCTTGTTGATTTTTCATCCTCTATCTCCTCATCCAATTGCCTACTTTCTCTTACTTCGCTCCATTTTTTATTCTCTTTTGCTTACTTCGACCCAGTAATAGTCATTGTGTCTTCCGCGCAGTTTGTGTTTTGCCTTTTCTACCTTGATCTTCGCTTGCTTCCACAACCAAGGGCCAACAAGCCCCCAACACTCACCTGTGACTCGTCCTAAAGCACTTCAAATCTTATTCTTCTTCTTTGCTTCGTCTTTAGACTGTGCGGGGCAACTTGTGCTTTCTGCTCTATGCCTCCTTTCCTTCCTTGTGCAGATTGTCCTTTCTATGTCTGGTACCCAAATTCAACTACACCTAGTACCTAGACCCTTTTCCTTATGTTTTTACTGAGAGCTGTGAGGCAGCTAGTTGTCATAGTACAACTTCAGTCAGCTCCCGTTCACCAAACCTTCCTTCCATTCTCCATTCAAAGTCTTCAACTGCGCAGCTCCTCCTTCTGTAAAATAGGCAACCTCATATGGCCCAAGCCAATGTGTTTGAAACTGCCCTAGATGTTTCATGAACTTACTATCATACACTAGTACCAGATCACCTTGCTTAAATGCCTTCTTCTTGATGTGTCTGTCATGGTAGGACTTCTCTCTTTCCTTCTAAACTTGCTGGTGAAATCCTGCAATGAATCAGTCTTCTTCCAGTTCGACCAACTATGCAAGCCTCTCTTGAACATCGCCAGTGTCATCCATATCTGTAAAGGAAGTGATTCTTAGGCCTGGTACCAAATATTCCATTAGGACAACGACTTCAAGACCATAAACCAACTTAAAATGGGTCTTCATTCTTAGCTTCTTGCAAGTGGTTCTATAGGCCCATAGTACTGATGGTACTCTTAAATCCCAGTCATCCCTGTTCACACTGCAAATCTTTGTTAGCATTGTCTCCAAGATCTTGTTGAATGCTTCAACTATCCCATTTGCTCGTGGATGGTAAGGTGTGCTCTTATGATGATGAAATTCAAATTCCTTAGTCAAGGCTTCAACGGTCTTATTGATGAAGTGTGTGCGTTGATCACTCATAAGGATCTTTGGGCATCCAAACCTAGTTAAGATGTCATCAAATATGAAGCACGCAGTTGTAGTGGCATTATAGTCCTTAACTACTCTTGCTTCGGCCCATTTGGTCAAGTACTCTGTCGTAGTGATTATGTACCTTGCTCCTGTGTGCTTTCTTAGTGGGTCTATAGGTCCCATGAATTCAATGGCCCATTTTTCAAATGCTTGTAGGGTCAGTTGTGGTGCTAATGACATTTCATCTCTTCTAGATGGTTTCTCGACTCTTTGGCATACATCGCAGGCTTTGTAATAGTCCTTAGCATCTATGTGTAAGGTAGGCCACCAAAGGCCATCTCTAAGAACCTTTTTTGTTGTTACTTTCCCTGCGTAGTTCCCTTATGTGATTCCTTCATGAGCTTCGACGAGGATCAATGGTTGTTCTGCCTCCATAACACACCTCCTCAATATCTCATCAGGTCCCTGTTATCACTCCAAGAGTCACTCCCAGGCTGCAAATGAGAGTAAGCTCTGTAACATATAAATTTAAATGGATTAAAATGGTTTGAATAGGTGGATCAACAAGATGAGAAGGAAATGGAGAGGGCAGCAAAAAATCTGCAGAGGCATTCCATTGGGCATGGAGTCATAACATCCTACGGATCAAAGGAAATCAAACTGTATATCAAACAAAAAGATATATAATGATGAGTACAAGCATGGTGAATATGAAAAAAGGAAGAACACCCATTTAACAGAGATCCTTTCTGCAATAGATAAAGATTTGCTTAAGCAATGAACAATGATTTAATGGGCAAGCTACAACAGATCCTCTATTGTTCATGAATCCATCAATCAATGGAAGCTATGATCCTCAAAACCTGCAATATTTTCAAGCAAGAAGATAACAAATAAGTGTGAAAACAAAGAAGACAATCTGATAATAGCTCTCATGAATCTTTAATGGCAGAAAATTTCATAACAATCAGGCCCGCAAGCTTACAAATGAGCAACTCTAACTGCTCCTACTCTCTCAAGCCTCTCTTGGCTCATGAATCCAACCCTCCTCCCCTATTGTACAATGAATATATAGCCATATAGGTCCTTTCCGTATCATATATTTGAAATCCAACCCCTTTCCCAAAATAGAAACAACTACAAATAGAAAATGACACGTTTTAACTAATTTCCTGCTTTTCAGGAGGCGAAATTCTGAAAAATAGGCATCCAAACTCCACTTGTAATTCTCAAACCATAACAGATGTGTAAAATATGAGAATGATTTTTGTATATAATCTCGTTATGAACTCTCTCCATTTCTTTAAATTCATATCTAGTTGGCCGCAACAGGTGTCACAAAAACATGTCTCAAACAAGAAATAACGAAAACTGAAAACATAGGGCTCAAAGATTCTTTTGAATATCCCAATCTGTGACACATGTGTTAAAAATGAAAGAAATTAATGTTCATGGGTCCGTTATTGAAAATAACCTCCTTCATACTTTTAAAATTCATCTTAGTTTACCCGGAAATCCTTTTGGAAGTCAACTAGTCAAAAATGCCAGTTCAACAGTCTTAAAACAGAGTTTCAGCAACACATTTCATAGCACTACTTATATGTAAAATAAATCTCTAACCATAACATATTTTGAAAAAAGGAGACAGGTTTTTTTTATTTGGAATGTTATGAACACAAACCTCCTCTAGTTTAAAAAAATACCTTCTCAATTGTTCATAGTACAAGTTTTAAGTTTGTCACCCAAAACTGGCAGAAACGTCTTTGCATAGTTTGGCTTCTGCCAGAATTTAGGTAGCACCCGCATGTGTGTTTTGTCAAACTTTAGGCAGCACCATAAAAATATGTAGCACCTTCACTTGGACATGTGCAGAATGGGTAGAAACCTTGAGTAGTAGCAGCACCATTAGTTTTAGGCGATTTGGCAGCATTGTAGGTAGCAAACCGGTGGAACATCAAAAATAAACTATTCCATAGTGCCATAGCGTACGAAATGTCTGCACTTATTAATGCCAAAGGGATTAATTGTTTTTAAAAAAACCCAAAAATCTGAACAGTAAGCACTTAGAAGCCTGTATAGGTGGCAGAGTTAGTGTTTCATCAATTGTTTATCTTTGCAAAAAGGGACACAAGATTTCCAATGCCTTGGCCCTTATCTCTCTTCTTCTGTAGGATAGAGACTTTTGGTAGGGACTATTCTTCAACAACCTTTTTAAGAGTTGATGATCTTGTGAAAGGATTTTTGACCTTGATGCTGGTTGCTGAAGGAGATGAGGAGAAGTGTAGTGTAATACCCCAAGGACATACCCCAATTGTATTATGAATTGTAATTTTGTTTTATAGGCTGGTGAGCCAAGTTTGTATAAGCTAGTGGGATTATGTGTTATTTAGGCCAGGGAGATTAAGTGTTGAGGGCCATGAGCCTAATTTTTTTACATGTAATTATGAACATTATTAATACAAAAACATCTCTGCATGTGGACTGACCACGACGAATGAGTGATGGGGGACTAAGCTTCCACAAAGCCTGGGTAAGGGAGAGGGGGTTGAAAGGTTGGAAGAGGGGATAATATTGAGGGCTTAAGTCCTTGGGAATAATAATTAAATATTATTCCAAAGTTGTGAAAATGTATATGTTTTATCCTAAGTTCCTGAAAGGGGTGTTAAATTTGGCAGCATCGACAGTCATTCTCTAATGAGAGGCCATATGGCCCACCCAGAGGCTAGCCAGGGAGATTTGGAGAATCAACCAATCTTGTAAGTTATTGAAAAAAATCCAGGGCAAACGAACAACTTGTTGACAGTCATTTCGCATTTTTATCCTATATTTATAAGCTGCCTACACAAGTGTTTTGGAACCCTTGATTCTCATCGAAATATTTTGGATATAACGACATGATTATCTTGCGCATTTGCACAACTATCTTTTGTTCTCATTTTCACGACTGCAAGCGTGAAAACTTTGATTTCGAAGTCACATCAATGGCATAAAAATCGTCACTAGATTATTATGGTTACTCTTGTCTATGTGTTCATTGCATTTCCAATTCAATTATGGTCACACAGTTGACAAGACACCAAAACCTTTACTCATTTGGCATTTTTTTTTTTTTTTTGTTAATATGATTTCATTTTTATGAGACTGTGATGGTATTCTAATGATTGTGATTGATTCCTTCATTGGCGGTTTGATGTTCTATTGCTTTTGATCGAATCCAATGGTTTCATAACAACACATTAACATGGTGATTAGACCCTTAAATCAATGGTTTCATACAAAGCATACGTTTTATCATTGAATCCTTGGTGCTATCTTCGAATCATTGATTTGATTTTAATAAAAACATGCAAATACTATTGTTTATGCAAAGATTTGGGTCGACTTACCATAGTTTTCATTAATTGTTAGAATGGCATTTGATTTTAACACATTTCAATAGTGATTTGAATCACCATATGTGTCGTCGATTGTACATTTGGATATGACTGTTTTGCATGGGTTGATTTCATTCCACCATCCCCACACACTTTGGCATTAATGCCTGCCCTCTATCCTGGGTTACCTCTGTTGGTTTCAGTGAAGTCTGTGAGCTATTCGATCCTGCGCATACCTTGTCCAAACCCTTGTCCCTTTACCCGGCTCACTGTGTGCCCCCTCCTATGGCACTTGTGGTGTGCATAGAGCCTAATGATAGCCAAACACTCCTACTATTCAACAATGCCCGTGAAGATTTGGAAAATAGTGGTTGGCTGGTGTTTATCCAAAGATTTGAGGGTTTCAACCTTTCGATTGCCCAACAGTTCACCCTCACCTTTGACGGATGCAGGGCTAAGGTCGGAGATATACAACTCGAGCTAAATGAGGAATTCCTCAGCTCAGCTACAGGCTTACCAGCTACAAGGAAAAGGTGGTTTAAGAACTCCAAAGTAGACGAGGTCTCGTGGCTGCTCCTATTCGCATCAGGAAAGATTTTTAGCTGTGATAGAGGTATGCCTATCATTACCCTCAAACCCAGGTGGCATGATCTATTGGCAATTGTTAAGCAGTTTGTGACCTGTGAAGGTCGTTATGGTTTGGTATTTCTGTATCATCTTCGATTATTGATGAATTTTATAGACTACCCTCTGAACATGCCGCACTATCTCCTATGTAGCCTGTACAAGATGTCCAAATGATTCAAGCATGAGGAGGCTGATAGCAGCCTTTTCCATCACTACTTGATCAAAATCATTATCATCCACCATTTGAGCCTTAGAGGTGACTGTTGGCAAGCCTTCCTATCAAGGAATGGCTTTGCCACCCCCAAGTGTGTCCAATTGGACAAGGTTGTGGTTACTGAAACTCTGGTTGGACCAGCTATGCCACTTCATATCCTTCTACCCCCTGTCAAACCCTCGAACTGCCCCAACCTTGATCTACCCGATACCATGGCCGACCCGTATGCTAAAGACAATACTAAGACCATCAAGAGGCCTATAAGGAAGAAAGGCAAAGGTGATACTGGTGTCAACAATAAGGGAAAGAAGAACGCACGATGGGTATCCAGATGCTCTAGGAACAAGCCCAAGCCAAACGTTAACCAGAAGCCAATAGTGTTGAGCGAGGACTCAGACTCTGAGATTGAACGTTTCTTGACTGAAGAATACCCTTACTCCCATGGCCTCTTCTCTATGGAACCCTATGACTATGTTTCCAACTTACCTCCATGCCTCAAGAAAGATCCTAAATTCCTGGGAATTAAGCTTCACAGTGACACCCCTGGTAACTTGAAAGAACCTTCGCCTGCAATGCCAAGGCCCAATCAATCACCATGTACCCAATGCAATTCCTGGCTTGAACGTTATTACACCGACGTTCCCCTGTTGCAATCTAAGATTAAATCATTAGAGGAACGAGTTACAATGTTGTCAAAGGAGAACGACAGGCTACAAGCCAGCGAGAAGAAACAAAAAACCACCAGTTCAATTGTCTTCAGAAATGTTGAGGCAGCAATGGCCTTTGTCAATTCAAAGTTGTCATGATCGAATCATTTTCTTACTGCCCAGGTATGTATTTCAACATCGATTTGGTTTTATGAGTTGGTTTTCTTTCGTTTAGTTCTGTTCGAATAGATTCGAGAAATGATTATGTTTTGTTTTGAATGATTATTTTCGTTTTGGATTATGATTGCATTCGATCTGCACAGAAGATTTGTTTTCTAAACTCGGACACAGCTATGTTTTGATTGATACGATTTTGCATTAGTATAAAGATTGTGTCGGCCCTGAGTTAGTTCGATTCATTTCTTTTGGTTTGATTTTGAAACGATTATGTATGCTTGAATTAGCATGGTCTTTTGTGTATGCAATGCATCAATATCAAAGATTGATTTGATAAATAGTATGTAATCTATTGATTCGCAAAAACAACTCTATTAGTTCTGGATTTAAAAAACGATTTTGTTAAGTTCTGAGTCAACATAAACTATTGCGTTTGTATTGAATATGAAAGATTTGTTTGATCGGTTATAGTCTGTTTTGAATTGAGATTGATTCAAAAATGATTTCGTTGGTTTCGAATTATTCTGTCTGCTCCGAATTGGTAATAAAAAGTGTTTTGCATATATCCCTGTCACCGTTCGGTTAATCGACCACGATTTTGTTTGTTTCAATTTGCATACAAGTTTTGGTTTGTTCTGGTATGAACAATTTTCTTTGTTTGGAATTAGTAATTAAATATTTGGTTTAATAGGTCGAATATATTTCTGTTAGTTTTGGATTGATTTAAAATGGTTCTATTTTAAAATTAGACCAGCTACAGAATCGCAAGATTCTGTAGCTAGTCTTAAAATTTAGATTTTTGTTAATTTTATCAATAGAACATTATCTAAACTTGTGTATTCTTGTCCACTTGCAGGTACCTACAAATTTCATTGACAAATTGGACATGTTGTAGCAGTTTAGATATAGTTTTGATTTAAGTTGTTAGCTTAAGTTAGAAATAGGGACTTGGGAGATTGTTCCCAGATTTTTTGTAAACTGTTTTTGATAATTCCCACAGGGATGTTTTACCCTGTGGCCTTTAAATACTTGTTATTTTTTGTAATGAACCCATCATCATTGTTGGGAGAACAATACTATGGATTTATGATGATACAGACTTGAATGGAAGTCGATCTTTTGTAACATCTTTAGCTTTCAATCTATCATACTTTCGTTCAGGTTTTATGCATTTTAATTTGTGATTAAGTCATTGACTACTTTAGATATCAAGACTTATTAGAGGTTAATGCGTTGTGATTTAAATTTTGTCCATATCTTATGTATCTCAGTTTTAGTACAGCAATTACTATGTTTCAATTTAATGAATTAAAGGTTTATCTTCTTCATTAAATGAATGGTTTTGTACAGATCTTCTCAGCAGGGATTTATCTAACTATGATGATTTGTAAATCATAAGATTGTTGTCAGTTTTATGTCTTGTTTGTTCTGTCGTTTATACTCAAAGAGCATTGTTTCTTCTTGTTTACGAGAAGTTTGCGGAGAAACTGGTACGGGTTTCCTCCCATCAAACAGCTGAATCGGATACTTTGCACAGGACAAATTGGAAAGCATTATTACAGGTTAGTTTATTGGTGTTATTTAAGTAGTTTAGATAGATATATATAGTTCAGATTTATAGTTTGGATTATTATTTTAATTGCTCAGCTTAGATAGCTTTCATTTTATCTCTTTCTCATAAAATTATAAAAATCAAAAAACAATAGTTTTGTTGTCATAGGACAGTGTATAAATAGTTTTTACAGGTTTTCATTTAAAATCTGTAATCTGTAAATATTGTACATTTGTGATTGAGATTTAATTGTGTTGATAGTTGAACATTTTATTAAGTAGTATTTTTGTTTTACGATATTAGTAAGTAAACTGTATATATGCTTTAGAATTGTATATAGTTTTGTTGTAGCTTCTTTTCTCACTTAGATTAGTTTTTCTTAGTTTAGTCTTCCTTTCATTTTCCTAGGACTTAGATCGGCCAATGGAGCCGCTAAACCCGTTGGGGTGGATAATCCCAAACGGCTTGGGTTATTTAGACAACCCCAAACCAGACCCACTCCTCCAGTTGACGAGCATTCAATTTCGCCCGTCAACAAATGGCGCTAGAAGGAGGGCCTGAAACTTATTAATGGCACGAGGTGGTCGTAAGACTCCTCCACCACCCAACCGCTCACCTATAGTGACAAGAAGTCATTCAAATGATAACATCGTCCCTCAAACAGAAACCACATCAAACGACGATCTACGGATCACAGTTGAACCAATAACCCCAAATCCTACAGGTGGTGACATACAAGAGATTGTTCGCCAATCCCTCTTAAGAACACATAGTGCCTTCGCCCATCTGAGACAACCAAATCGGCCTTTAGACCAACCTTTAGATTTCTATGATATCAGAGAACAACTTGGAGGCACTAACCTCACTTTAAACCCTACAGATACAATCCCCACTCCTGCTGCAGGAGGACCTGGAATACCACCCTCACCACCTCCATCATCTCCTTCTTCTTCTGGAGAAGACTCTTCTGACGAAGGCAGTTCCCCTTCTCAGCATTCCACACCACCTACACCAATGGCCAATCAGAACAATCCTACCAGACCCTGGCTCAACCAGGATGCGATGGCCATACCCGGGGCTCAACATCCCTTACCCAAACATCCGGAGAAGTGGCTTCCCAAGTTTGACCCTGACTCTAAACAGATCGTCAAAGACCACATTAAAAAGCTTATGCTAGTCATTAGACTCCGTAATGTCGAGCATGAAGACATAGTCTGTAGGTTGTTCACCTATACTTTTGAGGGCAATGCCTCTACTTGGTACTTTTCCCAGCAACCCCATACCATCGTGTCATGGGAGAAGTTTGAATCTTGCTTTCTGGAAAAGTTCAGAGACGATAAGTCCCCGGAAGTCCTAGTCATGGAGCTTTCTAGTTTAAGAATGAACCCAAAAGAGAAAATTAAAGACTTTAATCAAAGATTATTAACACTTAAGAACCGAATCCCTACGGATTCCATGCCTGCCGAGAATCTTATCATAGCATACTATACTAAATCCTTGCATCAAAGTATAGCCATTTGGGTAAAACGATCTAATAAAGTGACGTTGTTAGAGGCCTTTGAAGAAGCCAGCCAGATTGAAAAAGACATCTTTAGTTTAAAGGACACTACTAGCAACAAAACAGAAACTAGTTCATATTCCAAAAATAAGATCGAGATCCTCCCTAGACCTTCTCAAAACAGAGCACAACCTGAAAGCTCGGATTTAGAAAACTTAACTAAAGTCGTTCAAAAAATGTCAAATCAAGTTATAGATTTGAAAAGGACGGTCGAAGAAGCTTCTTCGAGCAAAGGGCCTTACAAACCCCCATTCAGGAAGCCTTTTCCCACCAACCGACCTAATCCAAATATCGAGGGCCTAAATCTAGAGAGTCTGCAATTCGCCCTTCAAACCATTCTAGAAGCCCAGGATAACTTGATGCCTCCTAAGATTCCTGAAGAGGTTGTTGAACAAGAGACAGTTGAAGAAGAAGAATCTTCTCCAAACATTTTTGGACACTTCTCGGATAGCATTTTTTAGGCTAACTTCGAGACAGTACATCCCTACAATACTAGGAGTAAGACAGAAAACAAACCTTCTTCCGAAAACACTATGACTTTTCCCCCAAAGCAATCTAAGCCAGATGAGACTAAACACAGTCATGTGAACCCCAACTTAGATTATGATTTAGTTGAATATCTAAAAAAGTTAAGGGCTAACATTTTTGTTTATGAGTTATTAAAATTTCTGTTTTTGCTACAAAAAATGTTACAGAACATCGCAGAGAATAGAAAAAAAGTTGTTCAGAACAAAGTTCCTCAGAAGACTTCCGCCAAGAATAATCTTGATCCTCACGATAAAGGAAGCCTTCCTGTAAATAATGTAACAAATGTAGATAAATTAGCTTTAGAAACTGCGAGTAAAAAGCCACAAGCTTCCACCCTTAGTAC
Organism: Picea engelmannii; assembly: GCA_009831015.1. Classification (NCBI taxonomy): domain Eukaryota; kingdom Viridiplantae; phylum Streptophyta; class Pinopsida; order Pinales; family Pinaceae; genus Picea; species Picea engelmannii. The sequence goes on from ML786677.1 coordinate 1,127,215, forward strand.
TCGCAGAAATATACCTCCATTTTTGTTAACTTTCGAAATCTTTAATAGAAACATGCAAAATTGTATGGTAGACTCAGGAGCATCATCCAATGTGATGCCATGGTCTGTATGTCAGAATATTAACGCTAAAGTTGAACCATCCACTTTAAAAATCATCCAACTTGATCGAACTAATGTTAAAGTCATGGGCGAATTAAGGAATGTGCTTATAAGATTATCGTCTAACCCCAAAGTTCATCAAGTGATTGATATTATTATTGTGGATATTCCAGAAGTGTATGGTTTGTTTCTAAGAAGAGACTGGTCAGAGCAGCTACACGACTATTTCACGACAGATTGGTCTCACTTGTGGTTGCCCGAGAACGGCAAGCCCAACAAGATCAAGGTAAATCGTGAATGCTACCTTAAGCTCACAGTCACATATTTGAATGATCCCAATGAACCATTTACACCTTCTGCTGATTCACCCGAAATACAAGGGATGGATACATTTTTTGGAAATTTCATGGCTGAGACTTCAGCTATCACCAACCCAGAACAGTAGTCTGAGATTGTAGCATATGTGCAGCCAGCAGCTTCTACACAATGGTCTCATGCACCCGATAAAAATCAAAGTTGGTCTCTTTATTTTGACGGGTCAAATTCCAAAGAAGGAGCAGGTGCAGGTTGCATTATTATTGATCCGGCAAGTAACAAAACCCTGATTGCATGTAGGCTAGAATTTGAATGTACTAATAACACAGCGGAATATGAGGCTTTATTGCAGGGCCTTAGAAAAGCTTTATATATGAACATTCAAAATCTGACTGTCTTTGGCGATTCCGAAATCATGGTTAGACAGGTAAGAGATTCTATCCACTGTCTGTCTCTGCATCTTAAAAGCTACCAATCCGAGGTATGGAATTTAATCAATAATTTTTCTTCTTTCAATATAAATTATATTCCCAGATTGAATAATTCTGAAGTTGATCTATTAGCTAATGTAGCTTCCAAACTCTTTCCTGCAGAAGGCTTGTCCCCGAACACATTCTCCGTCGAACTGTTGTTCAGGCCATCCATTCCCGACAACATCACGAATTGGAGAGTCTTCGACGACAATCAGCAGATCATTAGCTTCCTGCATATGGAAGAAACTTTCCAAGGCGCGGTGATTGACGAATGCACTCATGACGACAATTTGCGCGATTTCATGGTAATACCAGATCCAAGAACTCCTGAATCTTCATCGGACATGGTAAATTAGATCCCTAAATCTATAGTTAGATTAGAGAAGTTTTACGATCTTCAAGATAAATTCAAAAAATCAGTCAACTGTAAAACCAATAGTTCCTCGTTATCATATGAAAAAGTCAACTTAGGAACTAATGACAATCCACAGTGCATTAATTTAGGGGTGGGGTGTTCTGAACAAGAAAAAGCCGCATTTATTAAATTGTTTAAATCATTTAACGATGTTTTTTCCTGGACGTATGATGACCTTAAAACTTTCGACCCTAACATCATACAACACGTCATACCTATGAAACCCCAAACCTTACCCTTTCAACAAAAATTAAGAAAAATGCACCCTAAACTCGAACCGACCGTTAAAAAAGAATTGAATAAACTCCTAAATGCTAAGATAATTTTCCCAGTTAGGCACACTCAATGGATTTCTAACCTTGTCCCTGTCCAGAAGAAAAGTGGGGAAATCCGACTTTGCGTCAATTTTCGAAACCTCAATAGAGCGTATGATAAAGACAAATACCTTGTCCCACCCATGGAACAGATCCTTCAACAGGTATCTGGTTCTGAGAGGCTATCATTATTGGATGGTTTCTCAGGGTACAACCAAGTCCTGATGTCTCCTCCAAACCAACTTAAAACTAACTTCCGCACTCCATGGGGCACCTACGCTTACAGAAAAATGCCCTTTGGATTGATTAATGCCGGTGCCACTTTCCAGAGAGCGATGGACATCGCTTTCCAAGGCTTAATCAATTATTCCATCGTAGTTTACTTAGATGATGTTACTGTATTTTCCAAAAACAAAAATGATTATCTAGCTCATTTAAGAGTCGTTCTACAGCGATGTCGTAAATACGGCATTTCCTTAAATCCTAAAAAATCTATCTTCGCAGTAGAACAAGGTAAACTCTTAGGATTCATTGTGTCAAGCAAAGGGATGATTATCGACCCTGAAAGGACACAAGTCATCTCAAAACTTCCCCCTCCCTCATCCAAAAAGTCTATGCAGTCTTTCTTAGGCTAGATAAACTTTGTCAGGAGATTCATCCCCAGTTTCTCCGAGATGGTCAGACCTTTACAGAATTTAATTAAGAAAGACGCACAATATCATTGGGGACCCTTAGAAAATCAATATTTCAATTCAATAAAAAAAGGCCATAATAGATGCTCCTTCTCTCATGAGCCCCGACTTTTCGCAAGACTTCACACTCTACACTTTTTCTTCTGACTACTCCTACGATGTTGTCCTAACTCAAAAGAACGTCGAAAACAATGAAGTACCCATTGCCTTTATGAGCTCTGCTTTCAAAGGCGCGGAACTTAATTACCTAGCGGTAGATCAACAAGCCTACATTGTTTTCAAAGCAGTCAAGCACTTCCGATCTTATCTTTTGAAATCTAGGACGAAAATTATTGTCCCTTACCCAGCCGTCAGGAATCTGTTAGTGCAAAAAGAATTAGGTGAAAAGAGGGCGAACTGGGTTACCTCCTTGCAAGAGTATGATATAGAAATTACCCCAGCTCAAATAGTGAGAGGCCATGGGTTATGCAAGTTAGTTGCTGATTCAGCAGCAGGACAACAAGAAGAAAATGATATGTCAAACCCAGGACAGCACAATCAAAATGCAATCTGTTGTGCACAAAACTCTGTCAATCCATAGTATGACGATATAAAATTATGTCTTGAACATGGGTCATCCCCCCGTCACCTGGATCCCACTAAAAGAAGAGTGTTAAGATTAAAATATGCCTCATTTCAGTTGATTAATGGTATTCTGTTTCGTCAAAATTTTGATGGAGTACTAATGCGTTGTCTTGAGAAAGATGAGGCAGAAAAAGTTTTACTAGAATTGCACGTAGGAGAAACTGGTGGGCATTTTGGTGGTGACACCACTGCCCATAAAGTTTTGAGAGTCGGTTACTACTGGCCCGCACTTTTTAGAGACGCCCATGCCTTGTGTCGTAAGTGTATTATTTGTCAAAAAGCATCTAGGCGCATACAGAAACCAGCCTTTCCTTTGCAGCCCGTCTTAGTAGACTCCCCTTTTCAACAGTGGGGCCTTGATATTATAGGTCCAATCAATCCACCATCCTCACAGCAGCATAAGTTTATCGTAATAACCACAGATTATTTCACCAGGTGGTCTGAAGCTGCCACATTAAGAACTGTGAATACTAGTTAGGTAATTGCCTTTTTAAATTCAAACATTATTACTTGTTTTGGTATCCCTGATTGTTTAGTATTCGATAACGCTTCTTATTTTTCGTCTCTTGAGATGAGCGAGTTCGCTCTAGAAAAAGGAATTAAATTGAAGTATTCTGCCAGCTATTACCCTCAGGGCAATGGATTGACAGAATCAACAAATAAGAATCTGATTAAAATCATCAAGAGAACGGTATCTGAGAATCACAAAAACTGGCATAACGCACTGTTAAATGCAATCTGGGCTAATAGGGTAACACCAAAGACTGTTGTAGGTAACTCTCCCTTTTTTCTCGTCTATGGCAGAGAAGCAATTCTGCCACCACACATTCTTCTTCCCTCACTACAGCTATCACAGAAAATACAAGAAGAAGATTGTCCCCCTTTAGAAAACCGAATTAACGCTTTAATGAAACTAGAAGAGGTAAGAGCTCAAGCTAAATGTAAGTTATATCAGCATCAACTAGTGGTCAAAAGTTGGTTTCATTCCAACTCTGCCTCTGATAGAAACTTCGAAGTAGGTGACCTTGTCTTGAAATGGGACAAACCACATGAGGGAAAGGGAGAGCACACCAAGTTTCAGAACTTATGGCTTGGACCATTTTTAATTGCTGAGAAATTGGGTCCCAACTCTTTCCGATTACAGAATCTAGAGGGACAGCCTGACACCTATCCGGTGAATGGCCAAGCTCTGAAACGATATTTCTCTTGATGACAACCCTTTGTATACTATGTAAATATTTTTATTTTGTTTGCTTTTCTTTTACTGTTTTGATTTTGATTTTTCCCTTGTACTTATCAGTTTTTATTTTTTGAAATACACATCCCTGCATGCTGAACTGTTCAGACAAAGAAAACAGAAAATTCTTTCACTGAAATGACTGCTGAAAATTGTCTAAACATCGATTTCTGAAATTTACATCTGTATTGAAAAGATTGTTGTTTGAAAGAAGTTAACTGATTTCGATCTCTGAGAGAGGCCCATCACGATCATCCATTATCTTTTTACGTTGTCCCTGTTCCTTAAGGGAATAACTCAGAAAGATGTCTCCCTACCTTAGAAGGTTGGTTTTGTAAATAAACCATCTCTAGATCTTAATGAAGGACAGTTCTAAAAAATTATGTTAAGGTCTGTAAAAATATGTTTAAAATATCATAATTTTCAGTGTCACCCCGCTCAATCATATATCTTTAAAAAAATTAAAACATAAAAGAGTTGTGGGAAGTGCTTGTAAACCGTCGGGATGCTGAACAGGTCTGCTGGCAGCGGGTAAATGCATGCATGATGTCAAGACAACTTCGTCGGGGTACTGAACAGGCCCGCTGGCAGTGAAGCAATGTCGGGTATATGAAAATTTGCAAATATAAGATAACTTGACCTTAAAATGTCCTTTATTCTGATCTGGAACTTCTTGGCAGGATACAGGTGTCAGAGTCGGTTAAATGGAAACCCTGTCGAGGCTATGGATGCCTGTTGGAAGTAGTGGCTCTGTCAACAGTATTGGAGATTTATCTGTAATATCATGACTCGCTTGTATTAAGACTATTATCAGTTTTCATCCTTTAAGCACTGCTGGAATATTTGATTAACGATGATGTTTAAACAATTTTCTGGTTGTTGTTTTTGAGTTAGAATCTTTCTCATTATCATAATCTGAATTTGTTCTTTTGGCAGAGATAACTGCTTCTACCAGTGTGTCGCCATTGTTGGCAGCCATTTCACATTTTTATCCTATCTTTATAAGCTGCCTACACAAGTGTTTTGGAACCCTTGATTCTCATCGCAATCTTTTGGATATAACGACATGATTATCTTGCTCATTTGCACAACTGCCTTTTGTTCTCGTTTTCATGACTGCAAGCGTGAAAAATTTGATTTCGAAGTCATGTCAATGGCATAAAAATCATCACTAGATTATTATGGTTACTCTTGTCTATGTGTTCATTGCATTTCCAATTCAATTATGGTCACACAGTTGACAAGACACCAAAACCTTTACTCATTTGGCATTTTTTTTTTTTTGTTAATATGATTTCATTTTTATGAGACTGTGATGGTATTCTAATGATTGTGATTGAGTCCTTCAATGGCGGTTTGATGTTCTATTGCTTTTGATCGAATCCAATGGTTTCGTAACAACACATTAACATGGTGATTAGACCCTTAAATCAATGGTTTCATACAAAGCATACATTTTATCATTGAATCCTTGGTGCTATATTCGAATCATTGTTTTGATTTAAAAAAAAACATTCAAATACTATTGTTTGTGCAAATATTTGGGTCGACTTACCATAGTTTTCATTAATTGTATCAATGGCATTTGATTTTAACACATTGCAATAGTGATTTGAATCGCCATATGCATCGTCGATTGTACATTTGGATATGACTGTTTTGCATGGCTTGATTTTGTTCCACCACCCCCGCACACTTTGGCATTAATGCCTGCCCTCTATCCTGGGTTACCTCTATTAGTTTCGGTGAAGTCTGTGAGCTATTCGATACTGCGCATACCCTGTCCAAACCCTTGTCCCTTCACCCGGCTCACTGTGTGCCCCCTCCTATGGCACCTGTGGTGCGCATAGAGCCTAATGGCAGCCAAACACTCCTGTTATTTGACAATGCCCATGAAGATTTGGAAAATAGTGGCTGGCTGGTGTTTATCCAAAGATTTGAGGGTTTCAACCTTTCGGTTGCCCAACAGTTCACCCTCACCTTTGACGGATACAAGGCTAAGGTCGGAGATATACAACTCGAGCTAAATGAGGAATTCCTCAGCGCGGCTACAGGATTACCAGCTACAGGGAAAAGGTGGTTTAAGAACTCCAAAGTAGACGAGGTCCCGTGGCCGCTCCTATTCGCATCAAGAAAGATTGTTAGCTGTGATAGAGGTATGCCTGTCATTACCCTCAAACCCAGGTGGCATGATCTATTGGCAATTGTTAAGCAGCTTGTGACCTGTGAAGGTCGTTATGGTTTGGTATTTCTATATCATCTTCGGTTATTGATGAATTTTATAGACTACCCTTTGAACATGCCGCACTATCTCCTATGTAGCCTATACAAGATGTCCAAACGATTCAAGCGTGAAAAGGTTGATAGCAGCCTTTTCCATCACTACTTGATCAAAATCAATATCATCCACCATTTGAGCCTTAGAGGTGACTGTTGGCATGCCTTCCTATCAAGGAATGGATTTTCCACCCCCGAGTGTGTCCAAGTGAACAAGGTTGTGGTTACTGAAACTCTGGTTGGACCAATCATGCCACTTCATATCCTTCTACCCCCTGTCAAACCCTCGAATTGCCCTAACCTTGATCTACCCGATACCATGGCCGACCCGTGTGCTAAAGACAATACTAAGACCGTCAAGAGACCTATAAGGAAGAAAGGCAAAGGTGATACCGGTGTCAACAATAAGGGAAAGAAGAACGCACGATGGGTATCCATATGCGCTAGGAACAAGCCCAAGCCAAACGTTAACCATAATCCAATAGTGTTGAGTGAGGACTCAGACTCCGAGATTGAACATTTCTTGACTGAAGAATACCCTTACTCCCATGGCCTATGCTCTATGGAACCCTATGACTATGTTTCCAACTTACCTCCGTGCCTCAAGAACAATCCTAAATTCCTTGGAATTAAGCTTCACAGTGACACCCCTGGTAACTTGAAAGAACCCTCACCTGCAGTGCCAAGGCCCAGTCAATAACCATGTACCCAATGCAATTCCTGGCTTGAACGTTATTACACCGACGTTCCCCTGTTGCAATCTAAGATTAAATCATTAGAGGAACGAGTTACAGTGTTGTCAAAGGAGAACGACAGGCTACAAGCCAGCGAGAAGAAACAAAAAACCACAGATTCAATTGTCTTCAAAAATGTCGAGGCAGCAACAGCCTTTGTCAATTCAAATTTATCATGATCGAATCATTTTCTTACTGCCCAGGTATGTATTTCAACATCGATTTGGTTTTATGAGTTGGTTTTCTTTCGTTTAGTTCTGTTCGAATAGATTCGAGAAATGATTATGTTTTGTTTTGAATGATTATTTTCATTTTGGACTATGATTGCATTCGATCTACACAGAAGATTTGTTTGCTAAACTCAGACACAGCTATGTTTTGATTGATACGATTTTGCGTTAGTATAAATATTGTGTCGACCCTGAGTTAGTTCGATTCATTTCTTTTGGTTTGATTTTGAAACGATTCTGTATGTTTGAATTAGCATGGTCTTTTGTGTATGCAATGCATCAATATCAAATATTGGTTTGATAAATAGTATGTAATCTATTGATTCGCAAAAACAACTCTGTTAGTTCTGGATTTAAAAAACAATTTTGTTAAGTTCTGAGTCAACATAAACTATTGCGTTTATATTGAATATGAAAGATTTGCTTGATCGGTTATAGTCTGTTTTGAATTGAGATTGATTCAAAAATGATTTCGTTGGTTTTGAATTATTCTGCCTGCTCCGAATTGGTAATAAAAAGTGTTTTGCATATATCCATGTCACTGTTCAGTTAATCGACCACAATTTCGTTTGTTTCAATTTGCATACAAGTTTTGGTTTTTTCTAGTATGAACGATTTGCTTTGTTTGGAATTAGTAATTAAAGATTTGGTTTAATAGGTCAAATATATTTCTGTTAGTTTTGGATTGATTTAAAACGGTTTTGTTTTCAAATTAGACCAGCTACAGAATCGCAAGATTCTGTAGCTAGTCTTAAAATTTAGATTTTTGTTAATTTTATCAATAGAACATTATCTAAACTTGTGTATTATTGTCCACTTACAGGTACCTACGAATTTCATTGACAAATTGGACATGTTGTAGCAGTTTAGATATAGTTTTGATTTAAGTTGTTAGCTTAAGTTAGAAATAGGGACTTGGGAGATTGTTCCCAGATTTTTTGTAAACTATTTTTGATAATTCCCACAGGGATGTTTTACCCTGTGGCCTTTAAATACTTGTTATTTTTTGTAATGAACCCATCATCATTGTTGGGAGAACAAGACTATGGATTTATGATGATACAGACTTGAATGGAAGTCGATCTTTTGTAACAGCTTTAGCTTTCAATCTATCATACTTTCATTCAGGTTTTGTGCATTCTAATTTGTGATTAAGTCATTGACTACTTTAGATATCAAGAATTATTACAGGTTAATGCATTGTGATTTAAATTTTGTCCATATCTTATGTATCTCAGTTTTAGTACAGCAATTACTTTGTTTCAATTTAATGAATTAAAGGTTTATCTTCTTCATTAAATGAATAGTTTTGTACAGATCTTCTCAGCAGGGATTTATCTAACTGTGATGATTTGTAAATCATAAGATTGTTGTCAGTTTTATGTCTTGTTTGTTCTGTCGTTTATACTCAAAGAGCACTGTTGCTTCTTGTTTACGAGAAGTTTGTGGAGAAACTGGTGCGGGTTTCCTCCCATCAAACAGCTAAATCGGATACTTTGCACGAGACAAATTGGAAAGCATTATTACAGGTTAGTTTATTGGTGTTATTTAAGTAGTTTAGATAGATATATACAGTTCAGATTTATAATTTGGATTATTATTTTAATTGCTCAGCTTAGATAGCTTTCATTTTATCTCTTTCTCATAAAATTATAAAAATAAAAAAACAATAGTTTTGTTGTCATAGGACAGTGTATAAATGGTTTTTGCAGGTTTTCATTTAAAATCTGTAATCTGTAAATATTGTACATTTGTGATCGAGATTTAATTGTGTTGATAGCTGAACATTTTATTAAGTAGTATTTTTGTTTTACGATATTAGTAAGTAAATTGTATATATGCTTTAGAATTGTATATAATTTTGTTGTAGTTGTTTTTCTCACTTAGATTAGTTTTTCTTAGTTTAGTCGTCCTTTCATTTTCCTAGGACTTAGATCATCAAACGGAGCCGCTAAACCCGTCGGGGTGGATCATCCCAAACGGCTTGGGTTATTTAGACAACCCTGGACTGGACCCACTCCTCCAGTTGACGAGCGTTCAATTTCTCCCATCAACACAACTCTGTGAGTCAAACCAAAAGTTAGGACGAATGAGATGTTATGTGAGTCTAATGCAAAATTCAAGGGGAACGCACAACCTCTGTGAGCATAGAAAGTCTAGTGCAAAAGTAAGGGGGAACGTACAACCTCTGTGAGCATAGACAGACTAGTGCAAAAGTCAGGGGGAACATACAACCTCTGTGAGCCTAGTCAAACCCTGTGAGCCATGAGAAAAATTCAAGGCATCTAGCAAAAGTTAGGTTGAATATAAAATTCCTATGAGCTAGAAACAAACAACATTCCTAATATTGCAAATGATGTAATTGTATTGATCTAGTGCGTTGGCACGTGTAAACATTATCCACCATGAACAGAATTTTGAATTGCTTTGTCAAGAGTTGTAACTAAAGTTTTGAGTCTAGTTCTATGTTAGAAGTAAAGTGTAATGTTGAGTTGCAACTAAATTCTTGAGTCTAGTTCTATTTTAGTAATGTTGAGTTGCAACTAAAGTCTTGAGTCTAGTTCTATTTTAGAACTAAAGTGTAATGTTGAGTTGCAACTAAAGTCTTGA